>JANHGN010007397.1:0-35716 GCA_024605025.1 Megaceryle maxima | reverse complement strand
GAACTGAAAATGCACGTTAGACAAGCAAAGAGATCATCCAAACTTTTTTACAGTTTGACAGAAGTCACAGGGCATGAGGTGGGAGACACAGAAGCAACTAATAAAAAGTTTAACTCTTGGCAGAAGTGAGATGAAGGGAACAATATTTTGCAAAAAAAACCAGAAAGGATCCAAATTCAGCAGAACACATCCCTTACATTAATTTATTCTTTTACTTTAAAGAAAAGCTGAAATGTACATTATCAAAGGAAGGAAACTATTGAATATGTGGCTAAAATAGCTACATGACCTTTTTGCTTTATTTTACTCCTTTACATTTTTATCATCTTTATGCTTACTGCTTATGTCTTTCAGCTTTTATTTCTTCAATTTGCCTTTTTTTTTTTCAGCTTATGCATTCTACCTAATTTCTCTTCCTTTATATTTCCTTAATTTTTTCATTTCCATTTCCTTGTATATATTTTTCTTATTTGCTTCCCCTTTATCTACTATTTTCTTCCAACTCTCCCACATTTTTTGCAGGGTTCTCCCCTTCAGCCCTTCTTTTCCAGGCTCATAATGCGAGTGTTGTCTCTGGAGCAGCCAAAAGTAACAAGATTCAAACACCACTTGCCTGGTGGCCCAAGGATTTGTCAGCTACAGAATGCTCTGGAGAAAATGTTTTCTTATAACTTAGTTATATCATTGCCCTAAACAATGCCTAACATATCTGTAGATCACTACAAGGCATTAAATGGGGCTGTGGAACTGGCTCACTGAAGAAGTTATGATGTTGGAACAGCTGTATATGGCAGTTATGCACATGGCACAAGCATATCCAATACCAGTGAAATACATATCTACACTTCTGGTAGATGTCCCAGTAGCCTAAAATTCTACATTAAAAAGATACAGAGCTAATGTGGGGGTTTTTTGGTGGTGGTGGGTTTTTTTGTTTGTTTGGTTTGGTTTTTTTATGCATAAAACAAGTGTTTTGAGCACTTTTTTCTTGCTATCACTTTTCCACATCATCTATCATAGGTTGTTGTACTTCAAGCATTTACACTCATACTGAAGTCCATACACTGTAAGTCAAAGTGGTCTGTTGACACTGTCTATTGAGGTAAACCCTGAGTCAAGACCAAGTTTGCTCCCTATATAGAAAGTGAGCTCCCCCTCAAGCAAACCTTGTTTATACATCTGTCATTCAGACAGGACACAGAGTATGGTGTGTGTAGTCACTCCAAACACTGCATCAGAGCTGTGCAGACGTACCCATAAATGCCAATGGAATTACTTACATTGTGTAAAGTGAAGTCTGTGCATAAGCTTTTGTAAGAACAAGGCTGAACGCCGTTTTTAACATAAAAACATTTTACACAACTCCTCCCACACTTCTTAAAACTGCATCCCTAATTATGGAGCGTGGAGATCTACTATAAGTGATTGATGTTGTTTTGTATGTTGTTATGGAAACAAACCAAGTAGGAGTTTCTGCTTTGCGTTTAGAATTTCGAGTCAGATTTTACAGTAAATAACTAAGCTTTCCAGTGTATAAGCAACAACACCATATGGCCATTAATCTCAACCCAAAGACTATGTCCTCACTTGCCACTACTTGTTAAAATTAAGGTTTTTCCAGGAATAGAGTAAAAATCAATGGGCCTGCTCCATCCTGTCACTGGTCAGTAAGCAACAAAACATGGTCGTCTCAATTAGAGACAGTTTGTAAGTGTGAAAGTTTGACAAACTCCATCAAAACATTCATTAAAAAACAATGTTTAACTCAAACTTGAGCTGACAAATTCTGCAGCTCTCAGGACAGAACACCTGCCCTGGGGATGCTACAGCCGTACACAGGAATTTATGGAATGTAAGTTCCCATCAAATGAATGACATATCTAAGTTGAAAGCTATTAACTTCTCAAGTATTATTTTGGTATTGAACATGTGTGATGTGGGTACCTTCCGAACAAAAAGGAAACCAGTGTTCCCTAAGGAACTTATTGCTCAATAAACAGAGCTTTGCAAACAGATTGCAAGTGAGATGAAAGGTAAAAGCCGCATGAAGAAAGAAAACATCAAAGGTTCAGTATGAAAATAATAACATTAATTTTGCTTCTGTGGGAGTTAAGTGACCTGGATAGACCAGATCATGATTCCAGTCTCAATCATTTTTAGTTTGTGCATAGAGATAAACTTCAGCACTGCATATATGAATCCAGCCCTGTATTGTGGCCATCTCCTCTCCCTGCACATGACAACAGGACTGACTATCGTGTTCCTTTGGGTCTCCTCCAAAGACTATTCTAATTCCACAAGGACCCTCTCTGCCACCAAGAGGCATTACTGATTGCCTTCTTAATTTGTACATTGCTGGACAAGTTCCCAAGCAGATAAAAATGTTCTCCCTGGCACCAACACAAAAATGGAAGGTGCATCCCTTTCCTGATAAACTGTGACACCAACAAATGTCTTGTAAATGTAGTCACCACCAGTTCATACATCAGTGGAAGCCCAGTGGTTTCCTGCCTAACCTGCTCCGTTGTCCTTTTTTGGAGTCACACCAGCAACACTCCTGGATTTGCCCAAACTAATAGTTACTAGACCAAATAGACAATAATTATTACAGATGGTTGTTTTCTGGTCATTGAGCAGTATCACACAGGCCTCAATTGGCCTCGGAGACGTGCACCTTGATCAGGTCAAGACCTGTCCTATCATTAAGGCCCATCAGCAAACCCCAGCAACAGAGGCTCCCTCATTTGGATTCAATGCACATTCCCAAACATGCTACAGATCTGCTTGTTTGATATCACATTGGTTCCTTTCTGAAAAGCCAGCCATTCCACCCCCACAGGGCATGACCACTTCCCTTACGTCCTCAGGAGCTGCAGGAGGAGAATGGAAGCTGCCCTTGCTCAGCTTCATAACGTCCTTATTCTGGCTCTTGATTTTACCACTGATTCCAATCTTTCTTGTTCTTTTTTTTTTTTTTTTTGCTCTGAGGGAGTGCAATGTCACTCCAGTTAGGGTGACAAGCTTCCTCACCCATTCCAGAGCAAGAGACACTTCTGCCTGGGAAAACACTAATAATGAGCCTCTCTTGACACTAGATATTTATGCTGCCCTGGTGCCCTTTGCTGCATCCCTGGGTGATTTCTAACCAGGCCTTAATGTGATCCCATTAGTTATCCTGTAGCTTTGGGGACATCTAATATACACCCTGTCTGAGTGTGTACAGCTATGGATATAACCCCTACAGTCCTCTGCTGCCTCCCCCTAACTCTTTTTACTTCAGACATCAGGCTGGAATCTGGCTGAAGGACAAGGCTTAAACATCCTTCCTGGTGCACAGAACAATTTGTCCATCATCTGAATAAGCAGTGCAGTGTCTTTACAAGGAAACACTCAAGAGGACCAGGCAAAATAAACAACCATCTTTTGTTCAGGCTTCTTTGCCTGAGCAACATTTTACAACCTTTGGGCCGAGTTTCTTTTTCTATATCAGAAGGGAAAGCGATACAATTTTGATGGCACAGAAGGCGAATCATAGGACTTGGAATATTACAGAGGCAGGTAATAAGAATATTATAAAGTTTTTCATAGGTGATATAATTGCAGTTATTTTTGATTTAAAAAATCAACTGAAATTAAGGTTTGAATTACACATAAATTAGCCACAGGGCTGCACTTCTAAAATCTCAGCTGAGTCTTCAGTTGTCACCTAAAAGTGAAACCAGGGTTGAATAACCAGCAGCCAATGCTACTCCTCTACAGTAAGAATAACTAATACAGAGGGAGTGAAATGAAAAGAGCTAGCAATGCATTTCCCCCCCAGCATATCAAGCAGGTTTTCATATGGAAGCAGTGGTCATCAATCACTTCCTCATTACCAACCTGTCATCTGGGTTTAGGCTAAATGTATTCTGGCTTGCTGCCATACTAAATGTTCAATGAAACATCCTTAAGGCTCTCTACAAGTTCAGCTGAAGTCGCACATGCTATACATCAAAGAGGAACATTAGTGTTATCATAGCTTAATAAATAGTGCCATTCTGGCAACGTAATCCTATGTTCTAGAGCTATCTTCCATTCTCAGTATTATACTGCTTAAGTAAACAATCTTGCTGTCTTGTGTGAAGTTTATTTAGTGATAAATGTATGTAAAGATAATTAGTCATACTGTTAGAGATACAATTCCATCCTAGCTGAAGAACAAGAGCAAAAATAGCATAAGATTTTAAAAGCATACAATGACATAATGAACTTTATCTTGAAGTATTAGTTCATAATTCTTGCCTACTGTAGTTTATTATCCAAGTTTCAGTGCATCGGAAAATGATGACAGTTGAAGGACTTCAAATCAATGTCTTTTCAAAATCATATTGGCTTGAATATGGGACTTCTGCATTCCTCTGGGATGCAAAACAGCCACTGAGATGACTACACAATGTATTTCAACAGCTGTGAATACTACTTGCTTTGGGAATAACTCCTGATTTAAGTAAGGATACTTATAATTCATCATTCATTTCCATGCACAGTTGGAGCACTAAGTCCTGAGTCCTGAATTTGTGTTCAAATTTTAAAATGCCAATAAAACACACATCTAGATTCTGAAGTGGCAGAATCTTCAGAAGGCACCTTAAAGCAAAGCCTATAACACATTTTTTTAATATGTGAATCAGTTTAGCCACTTAAAGTTGTTTTAAAATAATGAAAAATTATCTAGAAATTTAAGAATACTTTTTTTGACCTTGTGTAAGACCTTTCACCTATAAACACTGTATGCAATCAGGCACTACTATTCCTTAACTAAAACATGAGAAATAGCTTCAATATGTTCAGAAATAGATTTTTTCAAGTGATTTTAAGCATGTAGCAGGAAACCTGTCTTGACTAGTATGCTGGGCTTGTTCCATGCAAAACACATTAAATTTAAAACATGGATTCAGGCTCTTACCTATATCTGACACTATTCCTTCCCATTGTTCATTCACAGGAAAGGCAATTCACTGTTTTAACTGAAGTTCTGACAAACTGGAGAGAAAGGCTACTAAATGATTCTTTGATCTGAACAAGGCTGACATTATATATTGCTTGCTTAAACCAGGCACTCCCTTTCCTGTTCTGTTGCTTCATCTTCTAAGCCACTTAACTCGATATAAGTATTAGGACAAACTTGGTTGTATATGGAGTGTAAGCAAGAAAGATTGGATTTCCAGATATGTAACTGGAGAACGAACTTGGTCTTTCAACTTTTGAGTTGCCTCGTGATTTGCATGCCTGTTCCAGAACCTTTAAGTTCTCTCGTTCTTTTAAGGGAAGGTCTCTGCTGAAAAATGATGATGCTCAAATAGCTTAGAAAAGGTGAGATATCAAGATGCAGTAGTAGTGGAACAGTTCTGGCACTTCTGAGAGCAATAAGAATGTATTTTGTGTGGTTCCTGATGAGGTCTGCAAGTAAAAGCCATGATAAGGTTTTCCTTGTACTCTTTCTATTTCTGTATATATACAAAGGGCTAGGCATCAAACTTGTTGATAATAACATGTAATAATATAGCTTAAAAAGCTTAGACAGATTTCATTTAAGCCAAACATTAGATACAAAACACACGGCTTCCATCAATTGCTTTAGTAATAACTTCAGTGGAAACAAGATCAGAACTTCTATTGTTAAAAGTTATACACTGTTAGGGTGTATTTTTTTATTTTATTTTTACAAAGAAACTAAAGAAAAAAGTATGCAAAAAAATACATTCTGCATGTGAAAAACTCACTAGGTCCTTGATAAAAACAATACTGTTCTCTCAGGACTGCAGCACTAAACCAGTTCTGTCCTTAACCCTAACCTTAGCTCCATGGCATTTTAGAGCTCTTCTACAACGCTGTTAACCAGTGTCATCACTAAACACAACAACAATGAAAATGGGCACTAAAAGATATAAGAATTAAAGGTGTACTATCATTTTCTTGTGTATTTGCTGCACAAGAAGGGAAGCAGAAAAACTGTGCTTGGCTTTCCTGCAAATGGGTTTGCAGCAGTTCTGTCCTCTTCCATGTCCTATAGCCTATAGACTTAGCTGCCTGATGACAGGATCCAGATCCTTCAGTGCAGAAATGATCAGATTTGCAATGCTTCTGACAGCTTTTGATTCTAAAGTTTCAATTTCTCTGCCAGACTACATTACTGCAACACCAATGTAGTGTTACTATAAATTCTGATTATCTACTTCTTTATGTTTGTTCGGTTTGGGGTTTTTCCCCCTCTCCCTATAAATAAATATACATGGGTCAGGATCCTGTGAGGACTCAGAGGACTTAGTGTCCAGCTGTTCTTCCATATGTTCTCTAGGCCAACACCTGCTGCAGAGATACTACCAAGACCTCATGGTTGGCAAGCTGCTCTAATTCCACTCAGCTTGTAGGTTGAAAGGTCACTCCTTTAATGTAGTCAGTTCATGGCTTCCACATTAAAGAGAGGGAGTTGCTATCGCTGCTGGAGCTCTATTTTATGAAATCCAGTGACAGTAAAACCAGATGCCCTCCACTTTCATAATTGCTTTAACTGTCTAGTACATCTTAGAAAAATAACTTCTAGGGCCTGATGAGAGGATGAGCCAACCTCTCCACAAACAAGAGCACCTTCTAACTAAAAGCTGTGATATTACTCAAGGACCCTAAAGAACTGGCTGAAGGCATGGTCCAAGTACAAGATTAATTTCCTCTTCTTTTTATTTCAAAGACACTATGAAAAGAGAATTGAAGATAAAGTGGCTTTTTTCTATGGTCTAACTCTTACTATAGAGGAGCCTATAAGATCAAAACAAGATGAAGAACAGAGCAGAAAAGGCTGTATATGAAGAAAGCAAATGCTATGAATAGAATCTAACAAGATCTCAAACAAAACTTTTGATAAACAATGATGCTAAGTAACTCGATATTATGTGACTACTACACTCTAGCCCTTCAGCACTAAAATCTATAGACAAATCAAGGTGTGGAAATAGGTTCAAGGGATGTAGCAAACCATCTCCAATTTTACTAAAAATCAGTAAACCTTATTAAAAATGTTACCAGGTTATACTTTCTTTAAATGACAGGAAAATCTTTTTTCCGTCCAGAGTTTATACACACTGAAGCAATCAGTGCCAAATTCCAATACAAAAAAAATATTTTAGATGCATACTCAATTAGACAGAAAAGTAAGAAAGTGAGTAAGTTATACACAAATAATAAGTGCAGATTCATGGAACAGCATAGAGCAGAATTTCCAAATATTCCCCATTGCAGAGAAGTGCTCCACAGTCACTGACTTGGCATAAGATGAGAAAATGAGAAAGCAGGCTGAATCTTTCCACTGTCCCATCGTACCTACTTCCAAACATAAAGAAAAGGCAGTTTTCTCTAACACAGGACTCAGGGCACTCCAGCGTGTCTGAACCCACATAGCAGTTTCATGGAGGTGAGTCTGCACCATCATTAGCTCCATGTGATCCAAACACTGCGGCAGCTCTGAGGAGAGCCAAAGGACCTGACATCAGATCAACACACGCAGACACACCACAGAAAGAAGAAGGTCACTTCATAAATTAAGGGCAGTCTAGAAGACTATCCAGCAACTACAAGACTAGCATAGAAGTGTGCATAAGTGAAATCTCCATCTACAGGTCATTGCTAATTTTCAAACACACAGCTTACAAAGGGAGAATTAGACCTTTGCTTATAAACACGACTACAGCACATTTAATGAACTTTAATGACAGTAACTTTTAGTAACACTAGAAGTTTTCCTGATTTCAATGTTAAAATTGCATCAATACATTTTTTCACTTTTATTATCTTTCTAGGAAAGAATCCTTTCTGTTCATATGTGTAGTTTGAACAGCTATATGTGATGCCAAATGCAAACACTTAAGGGAACTTCAGCATATTAAGTTTAACCCTCATTTCTGTCTCAATGATAGATGCAAGAATTCCAACTAGGTTGATCTTATGAACGAGTTAAATGATTTGTATTCAAAGCAACATAAAAAATCCCCATGACAAAGTGTACTTGAACAAAAATACCCTGCTTGTGACACATCCTTTACAAGTAATGTGTTTCCATTTTTCACATGTTGCATCTCATTTATTTCATTCAGGCACACACAGTTAAATCTACAAGATAAGGTAAGTTTCCAATACCTTTGAAATAATAAATCATTTCTTACAGATGTTTTCACCCACTGCAGAGCTGCTGCTCATTAATCAAACATTATCAGTATCTATCACTGCCCAGTGCTAAACAGGAAAGGCACCTCATTTTTAGTTCTGACTTTTATTCACTGGTTAGTCCCTGACCCCTATACTACTGTATGCTTATTAGAAATATGGAAACACTTACTGCATGGCAGATCTTACTACAAGGAGTTTTAGGAGTATTATACAAGCAGAGGCATAATTTTTCTCTGAGAATGAAAAGAAATAAAGTCCAGCTGCTCTTCAAAGTGGCAACACAAATGCAATTGCATTGTCTTCAAATGTGAGTAAAATGTAACTATTTCTGGCCTAAATCTTTTCATATCTGAAATGTTGAAATAAATATATATCAGGCACTATGCAAGGTATGTCTCATTTTTGATAAATTATTAAAATTTCATTTCAGAAAACAGTACATAGGCTACAATACAAGTACAACAGCATAATCCTGGGGGGAAGAATTTAAAGAAAATGGTACAATGTGAGAAGTTATCTGATAAAAGAATTCAATTTCCTTGTGATCATTAAGATATTGCTGGATTCATGCCAATAATGCAAAATAAAATTGTATTATTTAATTTGCTATTCTGGTCATTACACATCTTTTTTCAAAATACTGAAATAAAAATGAAGTTTAGGGAAGCAGCACAAATTGCAAGTAGTGACAAAGGAAGATTTCTGTAGCTCTAAAAACCAGTCTGAATGTTTGCCAGCAAGAACAGTCTACCTTCTCCACAGCACTTTTACAGTACTAAGCACTTTTATAGCCCTTTTACTTAAAAGTTTCACTATCCCCGTATGATAGTATAGAAGAATGAAGTCAGCCAGGAGGTCAATAGCCAGAGCACAAGTCTCACTCTCAGCGGAGCATCGCACCACACTGCTTCCCTCCAGTGATCTACCGTGGTGCACCATTTATATTTTTGTTATTAACCAAGTGAAAAATTAAAGGAAATGAAAATGTCTTCCTGTTAAAAACAACTACCATCTTCTGACACAGCTGCAATTCACTCAACTCTCCTTTAACTAAACTTTTTGTTTGCAGATTCTATAGCTTTCTGAATGAACACTGAAAGCCACACTTCTATCTATGATTATTCACTCTGCAAGGCTGATTAAACACACTCCATTCTTGCAAGCATGGCAGGTCTACAGAAGTGAGTGAGCTACAATATGTATTTTCTATGCTTCCACACAATAAAGGGCACATTCGGCACGTGCAAAGGACCATATTTGCATTTGAAAACTAAGGAACCAACTTGCCAATGTAATAGATATGTTAAGACTCTTATGTCCCTATGATTTAAAAAGTGCCAAAATTTCAAAACAGCAGAGTTGCAGAATAACAAACTTAGGAGCCCCAGGAAACACAGAAATGTAAACAGCTGGTATTTGGTTGCCCAACTACATGAAATCTTCTTAGGTGCTTTTTTGTTTTGTTTGTTTTGAAGCAACCCTTATCTAGCTCTCTAAAGGTTAAGAAATCTACTCCCAGATAAAAATTTAGCCATCAGTTTTCATCTAGAAAATATTTGTACTGGGCCATAATAGAATGAAGCATTAAGCCTGTGTTTCCCAGTGAAGAGAAAAGCAATCATGTCTAAGACACCTGTATATTGAAATAATTAAATCTGATGTTTTCTATGTCTTACTACTAAACAATATACTAAGTAGAAAATTAGAATATCTTTCTTTTTTGAAGATATGTTCTTTTCTCATTTAAAATTGCAATGTATTAGAGAAAAAGCTATAAATATTGTCCTACTGAGAAACTGTATTTGATAAAGGTTAATGATGTAATCTCTATTTAAATAGAAACCACCAGATACCGAAATTCCACTATCTACTAAACTTAGAATCTATTTAAAAATATACATCACACTTAAACAAACAGCAATCTATTACCATTAGTTTCAAACCAATAATGATTTTTTCTAACAATATCCTAAGAAATCTGTAGTAAGTTATACCATTTTTCAATTACATCAATGAAACAATAATAAACAAAACTTTGACACTTCTTAGAAACGTAGTAATATACCACAAGTTTCTACTTGGGAAGTGACTAGTAATTTCAACACACCAGCAATATTAACATTAAAGATGAATTGGCTGAAACTTGTTGATCTTTAAATTTTCATTATTCATTTTTTTCTTCCTATGAAATTAATCAACAAAGGTCATTAGAGAGAATGTTAGTGATCATACTAGCTGTTGAATGCATTTGCACTTTCATGCAGATTCAGCGTACTACATTTTTAGCAGAAATGAATGACCAATAACCAAAGGATTTCCTGTGATAGAAAACTCTGTCAAGGATAATGTTTGGAAAATATTTTCCTTTGTTAGATAAACATGTAATTTGTATTAGCATTATCCAAACACTCTGAGCACTTAGTGTACTTATTTCTGTCTTTTAAACATTGTTTTATAAAGACAGTTTACAGTAAATTTATACACTGAAAGCAGCAACAGTAAAAACAGTGAATCTTAATTTCCATATACACCCCACGCCTTGTGACATCACTAAGAAAGTGCCAAAATTTGAATGTGGTTTATTACTATAAAGTGTGCACAGAAGACTATATATGTGACTGTGCACAAGGAATGTCAAACTTGATCTGAAGCCTATAGGATACACCAGTATGCTACACAAACCCAAATAAATACTTGCATACCTGTTAATCTTTCTTTTAAAAGACCTGTCATATGATACATACTACAATATTTATATGCTCTACCCTAATTATAAACACAGTCTTAGTAATCACCGACATATGTATTTACACAGTGTCATTTAATTTCATAGTAAAAACAACCATATGAGTTGCACCTCTGAAAAGTGTAGATTAGAAAAGAACAATTTTCAAGTATCACGGCCATAACAAGTGGTTCAAAAGCCTGGATAATCTCTAGTCACTCAAAATTTGAGACATAGCAGCAAAAATACTTCCATAGCTTAGTTAAAGGTTACTTATTATAGTGAACTTGTAAAATTTTCTTCTCAGATGTTTGTTGCCTTTAAAAATTGCCATCCCATTAAAACTAAAGAGATCTGGAATGCAGTGGATGTGCCTTCCCATGATGATAGAAATTATTGTATTGGATAACAAAATTAAAATTACTACTGGAACAAGAAAGCTTTTCAATTAATGCATTGAGACTGAAGGAATGATTGAGGGATTCCCTTGGCCACAGAGCACAGGCAAAAAAGACTACAGGTCTCAGAAGGCCCTCAGACCATAAACCATGAGTGAGCATGGCCCAAGTTATATGAAGAATCAAAGCTGGCCTCAAGAACACCCAAGTGTCAGGTTTTATCAAAGGCCTGACTACCAAGCAATGATGAAAAGGGAAGCAGATGACTGAGAAGCACAAGACAACCACCGTGTCAGATGGAAGCCTTGAAGCCCTGGCCATACCAGCAGTGGCTTCTTAGGGAGCACTCTCCCAAAGCAGAGAGGTAGCAGAGCAAAAAGGTTTCCTAAAGCAATCTCTGAAAATCCTTGGGCCAGTCTCTTTTCAGTGGTGTCCTGTGATAGGACAAGAGGTAACGGTAGCAAGGTGAAACACAGGAAGTTCCACCTTAAAATGAGGAAAAAATTCTTCACTGTGAGAGTGACAGACCACTGGAACAGGGCTGCCCAGAGAGGCTGTGGAGTCTCCTTCTCTGGAGACTTTCAAGACCTGCCTGGATCTGTCCCTGTGTGGCCTGCCCTGGGTGTTCCTGCGCTGGCAAGGGGGTTGGGACTCAATGAGCTCCAGAGGTCCTTTCCAACCCCTACCATTCTATGTTTCTATGATTCAACAAGTGCTACAAGTCCACCACACAAATCCAGGTTTTGTTTTAACAATTCAACAAGCACATATACCCCTTGTTGAGTGGGCAGTGAAAGGAATATGAATTTAGAAACATTATGAGACAGACATAAATGTGTACAGGAAGATTGCTTAAAACTTTATTCATTAACACAAAAAAGTGCTTGCCATCTTTTTACCAATAATTGGCACTAAATAAGTGAGATTTGTATATACTTTATATTTCTGAACAATCTTTAAAAATAAAAAAATCAAATACAACAAGCCTAGGGTTTTACCAGCCTTTTATCCTTCATAAACAACAGTAAGGAATTTCTAAACCTAGTGTTTAATTTTATTATGTCTGTCCCTCTATAGTATTGGGTAGAAAAATGTTTCAAAAAGTGTCTGGTTGCATTAAATACATATTAGACAATATGCACTCTCCTTAAAAGGAAAGCACTCAACTGAAGTAAATGGATATACACCAACTTACCAGCTCTGTTTTAGATGGTTGTTCATTCTGTGTCTGCATATTAACATGGAAGTAAAAAGATGGCAGCATAATTAATACTTGTACATTCAAAAGATAAAAGCAGCTGACTCGTGGAGTGAACTTTTGGAAACAACAGCTAAGAAAGCAAAGCTCTTTAGGTGTAAAGCACTAAAGTGTGCTACATCAGAATAGCAAAATGCAGTAGCTAACCTCCATTTTGCTCACTATTTTCTTTTCTTGTGGACTTGTCAAACATCAAAATACTTTAAAAAAATGCTTGAAAAATCTCCTAAAAAGTGCTAAATAATGTTAGATCAATTTATCTGGTAAAATATTTTAAAAACCCAGACCTACTCCTAAAACAATATGAATCAATTTGGTTTTGTCATTATATTTAGATGAGCACTTCTTCGGAGAAGCTGTCCAGCATCTTGGAAAGAGACAGGAGAGTGTTTTGTAAAACATGCAGTACAGATTGTTATGCTAAGTAGTTTTTTGGTGTGAAAGATAAGTAAATGAAAAGATAGGCATGAAAATCTGTGTAATTTGCAAGTGAATAACTTCAGGATGCCCAAGGGCAGATTATTAGTATTTTTTGAAAGTGTCTTAAGAGACTATTAATAATAATTAAGTTGTTTTGTGCCTCTGAGCCCTAAAAGCTTTCAATTGTCTGCTGTTTCTGATGTGTATTAGGAATGTTCCACCAACATCCAGAGCAGCAGTGAGGACTACAGAACTGGAAGAACAGCTTACTACAAATGCCAATAGTAGGAAAAGATGCCTCAAGCATAAAAATTCTTGGACATATGAACACTGTTTATCTCCAGGAAAGATGCTGCACTAGGATTAAAGGCAAATTCAAACATCAAAAAGCATGTACGAACAGGTTCTTTCACAGAATTCCTTTACTACTATAACTATATTCTTTTTGTGTTTGGTTGTTTTTGGTTTGTTTTTTTTTTTTAATAACAAAACATTTATAGATTAAAAAGTAGCAGATGATGAGAATAACATGAATATTAAGGGCTAGCAAGTTTTCTATTAGAACAAAATTACAGTGTAATTTCTTTATAATGCCCTTCACATGACACATGGAAAGATTAAGAAATGTAGCCCATTCATTCTCCTGGCTTATAGTTTTATAAACCATGAGTTAATGCTCTTCAAGAGGTAGACTATGAAGAAGTCCTATACTTGACTGCACAGACTTGTGTAGGCCTTCTTCCTTGGGAATTCATTTCACGCAGTTGCAGTTCAATGTGCACTTTTGATCCTCTTCTGTACTAAATTCTGGATGACTTTTCACATTGTACCTAATACCAAAGTCTCCCAGTTCTTTCAAGCTAAATGGATTTGAATATTTTACTTTGTCACAACCAAATGTAATTCCAAGTGTTTTCTATGACTCTGCAGCCTGTAATATCTTTTACTGCATAAGGTTACTGATGCCTGAAAGGCCACTTTTGCACCATTTAAAATCCTGGGTGAAACATAGTCTTTGCAAGATTCTGAGCCAGTGACAACCCTTGTGTTCAGGCATTAATAAAACCAATCCAGAAGCTAAGCTAGGCACACATTTATTTTGAGTATCTGGCTGATCATGTTTCCAACAACATAATTCTTTTCTGCACTACCTTCCACATACTATTTTTCTCCCTGTTTGTTGTGTTTTATCTGGTCTTTAGGCTTCAGCTTCCTTTCAGCAAAATCTGTGTCAAAATACTTATGAAATTATAAAATTATACAAAATGACACAAAAAAACCTCCAAAAATAGAGCTGAAGAATCTAAGTGCCTAAGACTGCACAATGCTTGTACTATGGTTCCATCCTTCATCAAGTTTTGTTAAATTTTACATGACTCGCTACATTACTGCTGAGCCAAACAGGTCTTCGCAAAGAGACCTAAAAGCATGATTTTAGGGAACATCTTAAATGCCAAGAAATAGACAACAATTCTGAAAAGCAATCAAATATTAGATAAATCCTGGATATGTTTTCAAATTACTCTGCCTCTGAACTTTTCCCTCTGGAGGTGATGAGTGAAATAGCAAGTGAAGAGGAAAAAATTAAATACAAGGTGCAAAACAAAAACAGAGAAGCAAACAAATAAAAGTCTGCTCACAACCTGAAATGAGAACTGTTTCGAATATGACATATTTCCTCCAAAAAATGTCTGTGCTGGCCTTGGGCCTACGGGCCCCATATGCAGATTTCACGTCCTCCAAATTTAGTTTATGAATCAGGAGTACGATGCACAATTTTTTCCTACAGCACAAGCAAAATGAACATCTGTTCACTTTTTGCCATGTAGGTTTATATCTGTGTGGGTGGGTGTGAACAGAGCTCTTGATGTGTAATATTCTTCCCATCTGCACACCAGGTGGCACTGCATAGTTAATCAGAAGATAATAACAGGCATGAGGAGATTACTTACTTTTGGGGGAAGAGACACTAAATCAATCTCAGAGGGGTTTTTTAAAAAACAAGGTACATCAATGCTTGGACTTTTAATTTCTTTTTTTAGTGTGTAATTTCATTCCAATCAATGGAATCATCTGATGATATTACTGTTTGAATGCTATGTTAATTAACTATGAATGACTGCAATTATCACAAAGGTTCTTTCCACAAGGTATTTCTTTTTTTTTATTTCTTTTTTTTTTTTTAAATGTATATTTTTAACCCTTGCAAGCAGGATATACTATTTAGGACACATCTAAACAACAATCTGCTTAGATTTATTCTCTTTGCTCATCTAATCTACCATTTTGCAGCATTTAATAAAACCTCTGAATACTCTAATACAATAAAACTGATTTTATAGCAATTCAGCATCACAAGATGGAGGAAGAAATGAGAAAGCTTCATTTCAAGGTGCATTTGCCCTATAATGAGAAGTTAACTGGAAAGTTAGTGCTGCAAGTTCAAGCCTCTGGACACTGATGTGTTTGAGTTCTGAGAATGGAGGCTTAAGATTTTTTTTTTAAATATTTTACCAAATAAAACAATCTTTGAAGACCTATTTTAATCTGATCTTTACACAAATAGAATATAAATATATTAAAAAATCTGCCAATGTTATGAGGTAATAGAATAAACACAGAGGTTTGAGTAAAAATCAGCAGAAAATTTGTTTATTGTGATAGCCTTTCTATATATTTGTCTGAATGTCTCATTAAACATCCTTAAATACTCTAAATATTTAGGTCATTCGTCTTCATTCAATTTAATAGTTGTATAAAAATTGTTTTGTATTTTCTCTTTCAAAAGGAATATACATTGCTTTGTGGAGTTAAAAGACAGAACCACAGAAACCTGTTTTCCACAGAATGTAGCTGAACTTCAAGAAGGATGAGTAATAAAAGCCTAGTATTTCTGCATTTGCTCTGATAGGCAAGCAAGACACATACACATCGACATTTTGTTGTAAAAATCGTAAGTATTCTACCCTGACAGACAGAGTAACACAAAGCATTCAGACTACTCTGTTCTCTGTAAGATATTCTTCACTGCCTTACTTTGCTGCTCTCTCCTCTAGCCCCTCACCCCATCATTGATTTCTTCTTTTGCTCTCAGCATGCCAATTCTCTATTGCCCCGAGTCTCTACGGTGTTTAGAGAAGGCGGCAACTGATGTGAGCTTTTTTTGCTTTTAATAGAAAAATTTTCAAACTTATTTGTCAGCTCAATCACAAAGTCTTCAGAAACATTTCTTATCAAAAAGCAGAGCTGATTCTAGGTAGAGTATGTGGAGTGTAATCAATCAAATCTAGATATATTTTTTTTTTCCTCTATGCACAGTTTTAGACATTAGTTTTTAAACTTTTAAAGTTTGAGAGATTTAATTCCTATTCATTAATGTTTGTGAGAAACAAAAAACTAAAATATTTGCAACTGGAAGAGAAATGGAATTTTAAAATGAAAATTTTAAGGACTCTAATTCTACATCTCTAATTTTTCATTAGCATTTTTAATAGCCCATTGAAAAAAGACTGAATAAGTTTAGAAACTGCACCAAACTAAATGACAATGAAAAGAGAATTAAAAAAAATGTTGTACAGACTCCCAGATTAAGTATTTAAGAGGTTGTTCCTCCCTTTGTTTGGTTGCTGCCTTTACTCCCGTGAAAACATTTTCAAGTGTGCACCATTACTTTTGATGTAAGAAACTGAGATTCATGGACTACCCTTTAAAACTTATGTTAGCTGTAATCTGAAATCAGGACTGATGGAGAAAAACAGAAGGATGGTCTATCTCTTCAGTCCTTATACACAAAACACAAGATATGTTTGCTGTCAGTGCAAAATATCTATCTCTGTAGAAAGGAAATTGAGAGGACATGAGGGTAAAGTGATGGACAGAGAAGAGACGGTTCACATATTGATCCTCTGGAAATACACAGGAGTACAGCATTAAGAACGAGTTGGATGAAATACAGGTAAGGCAAAAACCAGGAGTTTAAAGGAAAGAACTACCAGAAGCAAAAAAGGTAACAGGCAATCCTGTGGCTGAGATTCACCTATCATTTGTTCTGAGGTTCTGCTATCTGAGGCTGTGTTGGCTACCAGTCCACCAGTGCTCAGGTTGATCTCTTTCATTACCAGTTATCCAGTTAACTATTAAAGCTTTTCCTCAGATCAAATCTAGTTCAACAATGTCTTTGTCATCCCAAATTCCACATCAGTCTCTACAACATCATACACATGGGCAGGGCTTAATTGGGAAAGATAAGATAGTGCTAAATAAAATAGTATGGAGGTAAGGTGCGACTCAAATTGAGATCCACAAAGTTGCCATAAGTTGGTGACACATACTGTACATCTGTTCACTTTCAGGTCTAGTACAAGGTGCTTTTCTGAGTTTTAAACAGTGACTTAAGTGCACCAGACCTACTGGATACAGAGAGTGTTTCACCTTAAAATAAACCATCATAGTCTCAGTGCCTCAGTAAGCAAAAACTTGAAGCTAAGCATCTTTTTTATTATTATATATTTTAGAGTAAGGCTGTTAATCTGTTTTCCTTCATGAATTTTTCAATAATTCTTTACCCTTCAGGTCTGAAACAGAGCAAATACATTGACTAGAGAACACTTTTAATACCTTTCCAAGCAGTTCTCACAAAAAGCCTTTCCTATTAATTTTTCTTCAATATGGTAACTTGCTAAAAGTGATCAAACCTTAACTCTCCTATGCTTTACTTCCCCTAGACCCATTTGAGAAGTGTTACTCTCACATAACATTCCCACAGTGCAATAGATTTTTTCCTGATGCATAACTGTGAGGAAAATAGCTTTCAAAGTTCTCTTTGCATCTCCAACTGCCCTCATATAACTGGTTATTTACAAGTGCTCTCCTATTCCAGGAATCACACATGGACTCTTGTACGATCCTCACTAATAAAACTCTTGAGTGCCATCTCATTTTCAAGACCAAAGGTGTACTCTTCAAAAACCACATTACTGTGAAAAAAGTTTACTTCCTCATTCCATCAGGGATTTCATCTTCATTTACACACCCATTCACTTTTTTACCCATTCAATGGTAAATTGAAAGCTACCATGTTTATTTTCCATCTAGGTACAGGTTCATTCAGAAACAAATAACCTTTTTTTAAAAAAAAAAATCTTCTATTTTATGTAAGGAGTCTTCTCTAATTATTTTAGTCCCATGCTTCAAGGCAATGTTCAAATGTGGTATTTCATGGAATATGTTTATTCAGTAGGCAAAGAAGACAGAAAGAAATACAGTACAGACTTATTATGGAAAAGCTGCTGCTACTGAGAGTTTACAAATGCATGAATAAAATGTTAACTCTATAAATCTGTAGCCCCTTGGTTTGCCCTCCATCTTTCACCACCAGTATGCAAAGCCACATTACTGTCCAGTGTCTTACACAGTACTGTAAAAGAGAAGACAGGTAGACATGGGGGTATAGAGAAGGACCAACTTCATCATGAATGAAAGGTAGCTTCCAATAACAAAAATTTGTAGGAACACATAATCCCTGATTAGCATTTATGCCCTCTGTTTCCTAATAAAATCAGTGAACACATGGTTTACAGGAAAATTATGCTTCAGATACGTTCTCTTGTTTATTAAAATTCTGGCTGTGTGCCTTTACCTAGCATTTGTATGGCACAATGCTGTCTACATATGTATTTCTAACCAAAGATATTTTATATTAGGACAACTTTATTAAAGTTAGAAAATAAACCCACATACATAAAACAAACATTCCAATCCTATATGTAGTTCTCAGTGGTCATTTTTCCTAATTTTTAACTGAACTGTTATTTTAAATTTCTGAGTCAAAAATGCAGGGGAATCATGCCGATATTCCAAAAATTACTGATTATTTTTCCTAAATGCTAGACTCTCAGAACACAATTGTTTATTTATTAATTAATCCTTCACCAGTGAAATTTCACAAAGCAGTTTGAAAGACATGGATGAAAACAATAAAAAAGATAAGTTGGGCCATTGCCTTGCATATAGTTACATCGAGATATGACACATTAGAATTCCTGTACATGGAAGGCCTCAAACAATGTGTTGGCTTAGGATTATATAAATCACAATGCTCTGTATTATAATCACATGACAGAATAGACCTGCAAAGCTTATTATACTGCATAACCAGATGGTAAACAACAGTTGTCGCTGTACTAAGAATTACATCTCTGTAATCAATAATAGGAAGGAGGAACAGTTGGACAACTTGTTTCCTATTATGTTCACTTAGGCAACGTCTAGATCAATAAAGAGCATTAAGCCTCATACCAACTGTAGACGATGCCTGCTCAACATGCCTATCATATGGTAGTGATGGGTCCAGCTGTACTTCAAAATACTTGTAAATGGATAACAATTCTAATCTAACATTAAAAAGAAGCAATGATTCAAATAGCAGGCAGGTGCAAGACTTCTTTAGCATATGAAAGAAAACAGACCTATGATGCCAGTTTTAGTATAAGTCAAAGTCAGCTTATTTTGTTAACCCATCCCATAATTACATTTCACTACAGCCTATCTGAAGGTTGTTACATGTTTTATATGGAGGAAAGAAAAAAAGCAGCCAAGCATGGTATCACTGGCTTACATACAGACTCAGTAATTATGTGGGTATAGTAAGCTGTTCACAAAAATTGAAAACTGAACTTGTGTTATCACTCCAGGCCAATATGGCAATTAATTATGAGTAAGTTTTTAGTTCATCCATTTTTTAACTATCTAAACAAACAATAAATCAACTCACTCAGCTACGTTCTCACCTTACTTTAAAATCTATTATAGAAATGTGAAAATTTAAAAATATAACTGCCTTGAGACAGCTAGCTTTAGTTTCCTGGTTTTAAAATTTTCCTTGTATTTCATACTTTTATAATGCATCAAATTGAAGGTATCTCACATTACAAATACAAGTCCCAGTTTATTCTTAGACAGTCATTCAATTTCAAGATGACAACAGGATAGTGAACTCTTCTTACCTATTCCAATAAAGACTGCTTCATAGCCATCTTCTTTCAAGGTACAGAGTGTCATTCCATCCATCGCAAGGCCTTTATTAAACATTATCTGAAAGAATTAAAGCTTGTCTTAATGTGATACCTGAAAATAATTTCTATCATGCCTTGCATACAGCCAGCTCACAGGATCTTCCAGCATATTTTGGTTTTTTGGTGTTTTTTTTTTTTTTTTTCTCCCTAAACCAGGCTTAAGAGGCCGGATTGGCTCTGATTTAAGCAAATGGCCCAAACTAGATATGGGTAAAAGTACCTTCAGATTATCCTTAGATGGGGCCACCACAGGCTAGCTTGGTTTCTGCCGTAAGCTACGAGAGTCAAAGCAAGCTAAACAAACAAACAAAGCCTGCCTATGGAATACAATACTGAAGTAAAGCTGAAAATGGCAGTTTTGTACTATGAGTAAATCACTTTATTCAGTGCTGACTACAAAAGATTGTATTCCCATGTGAAGATCAGAATGTAAGAAACATGACGCGGAAGCAAGAACCTCCTTTAGGGAATACGTGCTAAACAGATCACCCAGCACACCAACCAAAACCCAAGCATTTTAGGTTATTGCAGAAACCTTCCTGAAAATATGAGATTCTTACAGAGACATAAAAAAAGACATGACAGTATTCTGTATTAACAGGGGTTTGAAACAAAAAAACAAGCAATGCTTTCCCGCATAGTATCAAGCATTTGGTAGGCCTCCAATAGCACAGAATGCAATGTCAGTCCCGAAGGAAGGATGGTATTGCTTTGTGCTGCACACTCAAAGCTCACAGCCTGAATTTTGCACTGAGACCACTAGCTAGGAGCACCTTTAGGCCAAAGTAAACCTTCAGTGAAGCCAATGGTGGTTTTGTGCATTCAGAAAACCTGCCTGCAAAAGAGTAGGCCAGAGACAGCAGAAAATCTGAAGAATGTTCTGCAAAAATTCAGCGTGCCCTACTTGCTTGTAATGAAGCAGACTGTTGTGAGTGGTAAATGAATACAGGTTTTCAAAACTATGAATGAGATCAATTTTTATTTAAACTTGTAATTGTTAATTCTAATTTGGACAAGCAACAACACCCAGAGTGCACTGATTGGTGTCCAGATCTTGAAAGAATTAAGTCACAGTAATAGAAATGCACCTATAATCTATACTTGTTTAACTTCAACTACTAACTTTCAGAAGCAAAAGCTAAAAAATTTTCATATATTAATATTCCACCAGCAATCCTGCTTTGAGCAGCCACTGTACCCGTTGAGCAGCTACAGTTGTTACAAGAGTGAGATCCAACCACAAATACAGGCTGGTTGATGAGTGGATTGAGAACAGACCTGCAGAGAAGGCCTTGGGGGTGCTGGTTAATAAAGTGCTTAACATGAGCTGGCAATGTGTGCTGGCAGCCCAAAAAAGTCAACCATATCCTGGGCTGCATCAAAAGAAACATGACCAGCAGGTCAAGGGAGGTGATTCTGCCCCTCTACTATCATGAGACCCCACCTGGAGTACTGCATCCAGCTCTGGAGCCCCCAACACAAGAAGGACATTGATCTGTTTGAGAGGATCCAAAGGAGGGCCACAAAAATGATCAGAGGGCTGAAGCACCTCTCCTATGACATCAGACAGACGGAGTTGGGTCTGTTCACTCTGAAGAAGAGAAGGCTCCGGGGAGACCTTATAGTGGCCTCACAGAATCTGAAGTGGACCTACAGGAAAAGTTGGAGAGGGACTTTTTATAAGGGCATGTAATGATAGGACAAGGGGCAATGGTAGTAAGTAACTGAGTAGATTTAGATTAGGCATTAGGAAGAAGATCTTTGCTATGGGGGTGGTGAGACACCAGAGCATGTTGCCCAGAGAAGTTGTGGACACCTCAAACTTGGAAGTATTTAAGACCAGGTTGCATGAGGTTTTGAGCAACATGGTCTAGTGAGAGGTGTCCCTGCACATGGTAGGGGTGTTAGAACTAGATGATCTTTAAGGTCCCTTCCAACTCAAGCCATTCTATGATTTGCTGCATGTTCAGCAAGCCAACTGTGTACAGGTCAGGCAATCGAAGATACATACACCTTTTGCTCATCTCTCCTAACTCTGGGTCTTTTGAGCACATAAAGTATCTTCTGGTATTTTGTACATCTTGACATGGGTATGGGTGGTTTTATTTCTGTACATAGACCCTCTGAACTTGAATGTTTTCCCCCAGTTTTTTGTTACATCTCTTGTGTAATCACTTTACAAAATGCCATGCTCTATTGTGTAAGCACTATACTTTGTGATCATAACAGTTTAGTCTTGATGCCATTTTATGTTTGTTATTGAACCTGCCTATATTCAATTTAATATACTTTTCCTATTGGTGAAAAAAGGGCAGGTGTAAAATACAGTGTACAATAGTTAAAACACTGAGTTTCTTTTGTCTTTGGAGATTTAGTATAAATCTTATCAGAAGTGCCAAAGCAGTGTACAGTTGTAATCCTTTCAAGAATACACACTACATCCTCGCTGACAACAAAATACATTCCATAAATTGTCATTACATTTTTTTTATCCTATTGTGTACATATGTTATGAAAATCTAATGAAGGAATTTAAATGGCAATACTATTTTATACAGGGATTCATAATACTCCTAGGGCCTAGCTCTGTAATCCTTATTCAGCTGACTAATTCTTACTAATTTGAGTAGAATTACTTGAATAAACAGCACTACTGAGCATTTACACAATACAGCAAGCACCTTCCACCACAGATTTGCAATGCTTTAAGTAAACACCAGAAAATATTTCCAGCTTATAGAGGTATAAAGCCAAGGTACTTTGTTAACCAGCTTGCTAGAGGGTCAGTTGCAGACCAATGGCAGAGCATGCAAGCAAATTTACATTGAGATTCTCTCCTGCACTTCCAAACCACAGAGGACTTGAACTTCAAGATGACATCATGGCTCTATCACTCCATTCTGGAGACCTTGTCATAACAGGGAACCCTGGGGAACTGAGTTTTGCAGGAGGTTCCCAGGAGCCTATGCCCAGCAATTTTGACTAAAATTGCCTCTGTGTTCTTATTTTAGCCCCATCCCTAACTCAACCACCATTCTGTCAGTCTTGTCAAGGGTTGCAAAAGTATCTTTAAAGTAGAAAAAGAGACCTGTACCATTTAAAGACTTATCTTACATCTTTCCAGCATTTTTGTAAAATCTGGGCAGGATAAGAATCTCACTTGGGTCTTGTGACATCAGTCTACTGCTTTTATGATATGAACCAACACAAAAGATTCCAAGAGTAATTTGTTGTTTCACTGAATGTTTTAGTATCATGTTAAAAATATAGTATCCCTCCTACTATTCAAAAGTTTGATCCAGTGATGCATTCTACATTTGTAACTTCTATTAAAATGTAGAGCAGTTGTAAATACTATGTAAATCTTCAGCTCAAGCCCTAAATTAGCAATAAAGCAATGTTCCCATAATCTATAAACAACGCACATTTGTGTAACAGAATAATGCATAAGTGTTAGTTTCCAAGAAGTTGAATAACTGTTATTGTTTATAATGGATGATGATGTTAACACTTTGTTTAATTTGATGCATTTTATTATAAAATTAACTTGGATGCAAGACTGTACGATAAACCCTTAAGAAAAAACTCAGGGAGAGGGAGTGAAAGAAGTATCAAATAAGAATGTTTTAAATAGTGCCAAACTTGCATGGAAAAACCATGATTAAAAAAATCAAATCACTCCAATAGCTACATTGAACCTCTAAAGCAATTTAGGAATTTGTTTCTTACAGACAATTAATCACATGCAGGCATGCCAGATGAGAACTATTGATTGCCCTTTTCCAAACTAGTGGCATTCAGACAGGAGACAGACAAATGCTCTGAGCAAGAGGAAGCATCTTCCTGCCTCTGTCTAGCATAGCTTTTAATCGTTCTTTACTAATGTGCATGACATTTTGCTGTTAATCTTTGGCAGAGTTCTTGTTCTTTTTTCTTTGAGCTATACATAGGCAGGATATATTTTTCATTACCTTCACTCCAAGATCCTTCATAAGTTCAGCTTCAAAATTCACTACATCATATGGCAATCGGAACTGGGGGATTTCAGACGTACTAAAACAAATAAAAATGGCTGTGAAATACTTCCACCTGTTAGGAAGATTTTTTCCTTATTTGTTAAAAATTCAATACTTGTAACACACCTTAGTTAATTCTGATGTATATGAATGGAAAAGTGCTGAAGTTTTCCACTGGCTTTTTTTTTTTTTTTTTTGTTAGAGTGACAAAACAGCATTATTTAACCAATGCTAAAAATCCAGGCCAGGAAGGCAGCACCTCAAGGACAATCCTGTCCACACTTGTAGGTAACCATCTAACATATGTTAAGCTATATAGCATCCAGCATATGTTAAGACTCCTAAAGAGCTTCAGCTCCATTCCTTTTGTTCACCAGAATTTCTAACACTAAACAAACTCAAGACATCCATTTAAGAAAAGATCTCATGGCTCCTGAAAGCAAAGAGATCTTCTAGCAACCATTCATTAAGCTATCCAATAAGAAACACATACATTTCCCATATAATTTTTTTTTTTTTGCATATGCTATTTTGAGCAATGGTATTTAAAACTGTACTATCCTCCATTTCTAATTTGTAAATATTTATGATCTTTCAGGATGGACAAAGACAGTAATATTCTACCAACTCTTGGTCTTAAGTCTGCCTTTTGACTTAATTTTCATTAGCTGTCATTTTTTCCTTCTGAGGAAGATTAGTAAAGACATCTTCAAGTTCCCAGAATCACAGATCTCCTACATGGGAAAACTGCAGTGGCAGCACAGAATCTCAGTTTATATCTACTGGTACAGATCTTTATCTCCAATGAAATGATATCTCCTTATGCCAGTTCAAAATCTATGCCATAAAACACATTACAGGTAAACACAGTGAAGTTCTATTTTAGATACTTTTGTTTAATGAAGATAGAGAAACCTGAATTTGCAGAAAAGTGAAAGTTTTTCCCCAGATATTTCTAAGCTTCAAACAGTCTAATCTATTTTCAGATTAATGGATCTATAATTTCCATAACAAAGCACAGGCACAAGAGGTTCACTGTGGTTTTATCGTACATATTTTTAGTGACCACACACCATCTTTAACACCTACCTTTAACAGGCCAGAAGGATTTTACTTGAAGTTGCATCAGCTTTAATTATATTGCTAAGAAACTGGCATTCCTCTTTATTATTTCTAATAATGACCTTTTTTCACCTTTCTTGACCAGTGTGCAATGAAAAGTTTTCTAAATATCAGATACAATTAACATGTCTTGACAATACAACTTTCATAGGTCATGCTAAGTGAAAAGGCATCTGAGGCAGAGCTAATGTATCAGTATGATTCTCCAAAAGAGATTCAATAAACAAATCTTAGAAAAAATAAAAGTTCTATTTTTCAGGCCACCCATGCTTTTGTTGAAGGCCTGTCATTTCCATGACATGCTCCCAGAACAGCACTGGCTGTGTTATGTCACTGTCAGAATTTGTAATTAATTTTTGCTTATATTAAACATTTACTTAGAATTTTGTGCTGTGGAGTATACCCACATACACGTACATATACGTTTATATGCAAGTACACACAGTTCTGTGGGGAAACATGCATGCATATTAACCAAGAAAATAAGCATTTTATGAAAGTCAATACATCAATAATTCTGATATAATTTCTTTCAGCAGCAGAAGACAGCTTCTGACTCTGCAATGGAGAGACAGAGAGGGTGAAGGAAATGGGATAGGGGGGATCCAGTAGATGGGAACATTGTCCCACAAATTCACCTCTTCTCAAATCTGATCAAAGTTAGAGGTGCTTGGACAGGTGCTTGGTGTTTCTCAGTGATCATAAATTACTTTTCCTCGAGGGACACCCCTTAAGCCTAGTCAGAGAACTATTTTGGTATGTTTTAAACCTGTGGCATAGCTAGGAGCATGAGCAGTGCAGCTTGTTCACGGTCTCTAAGCAAGAGTGTTATCTGCTCATTCCTACTCTACTACAAAGTATAAGTTTTACACAACTGGTGAAACATAGGGAAACCTGCCTCTGAATGTGAAAAATTCAGACGTGCTCAGACAACCAAAGACAGACTAAGTATTTTAAAGTCAACTTAAAACATGAAGAACGTGCACAACTTTTAAATCACATTGCTTCAAATATGCAAGCACACAGTACGGAACTGCATCATTGTTTTCTAAGCACTATAAGCAACTGCAGAAAGTACTGTATTGTATTGCTGAGTGCAACCTGAGTCTAACTTGTCACCAAGTAAAGCTTCATTGTTAGAAACATCTCATATTTCTTACTACTGTACAGCAACTACACTGATTCTGTATCTGGTATTTATGAAAACATGTGCTACTCAACAGGTGAATAGGTGTTTTATGTACTAAATTTTCAGTCCTCTATGGCAACCAGTTCAAGTAAAACAGCTCCACAGTTAAATGTCTATGTACTAACACCTTGGTAATTAGGTAGAATACTTCTGCACCTCACTGGGAAAAAAATGCAAGCAATCAGTTCAGCTTCTCTGGCATTGATTCTCTGTCTTCCAGAGCACTGAATAAGTATTTGACATTATGACATTATGGATCAAATTCATCAACGGTGTCAACTCTATTGATTTCAGTGATGCACCAATGAGAAATACAAGCATGTCAGCCTTCTCTCTCCTCTGTTTCTCTTCAGTTTTTATTTTGTAAACACTTTCATGTGAGCACATCTTCAACATTAAAAATTTAATTTTGTTTTTGAATGGGTTGGTATCCATTAGTCAGTTTCTGAAAAATTTTCTTATATTTAGGGATTCCAACAAACTTGTATTATCTCAGTATTACAATGGAAAAAAATCATCATCTATTGTAAGGACATGATATCATGCAAGTATTAGCCAAATGTTTGCCATATAGCAAAACTACAAAGGTACTTTCCTTTCTGTATCTGCAATTTGGTGAAGGTTGAGCGTTGTAGGGGATTTATTTCACTGTTACGGTATGGTTTACTAAAGCTGTAAGTCCGGGCTCACAAGACAGATTTCTTCACTGTCACCTTTATTTATATAAGGTAGTTTATGAAATAAAGCATTCTAAATTTAAAAGTCTCTATGAAATTAGTATCTGTCTAAAGCATTTTAAACATCTACTAATTCCTTCACTATGCAGGTGGACAAGTACTTCATCTTGTTTTAAAAGTTCTAGATAAGGAAAAATGGTTCCTGACATTTTATTTTAAGTGTTAATTTGCTATTAATAACTACACTCTGGAATTTTAGAGGTCCTGTGAAGAGAACACAGGAGACAGCAACCAGTTTTTAATTTAAAGTTTGCCTCTAACTGTACATATTTTAACTTGAACGATGAATTATTTCACAATAAATACTTTTTTCAGATCTGTAAAGTTCTACTCTCTTTGGTAGATCCTACTCCCTTTGGTATATCCTGTTCCCCTTGGTAGATCCTCTTTGGATCACGTTTAAACTATGTTTGTAGAATACTTTTTGCTATGCTTTCTACAATCATTAGGAATAGTGCTTTGTTGTCACTGGTTTTTACCTTAAGCCACCAACATATTCCTGCTTTTCAAATATGGTGATGTTTGAATAGCCCAATCGAGCCAAAAAGGAAGCACAACTTAAACTTGCAGGTCCTGCACCAAGAAGAGCTATCTTCACATGGTAGGCTTCAGGCATATCTTCCAGAGGAGGTAAGGAAGGGTTTCTGATCTGAGGAATATTCATGGCTTGGAACACCTGAAAAGCAATACATTCAACAGGTTACATACTTGACTTTCCCTCCTTAAATTCTGTTATGAGTAACATGATGGAAGCTTCTGCTAGTACCGTCACATATCACTGATGTATTGTTGCAGATTGCTTTGTCACATTATAGGGATTCCCAAGTAACATAATATGTACATTTCTGAGGAATGCTGCAGTTGCAGGGTTTGGTCCTTCTATGGTTCTTTTTGGTTTTGAAATGTCTGAAGTCAGTCTTTCACTACTGTAAATTTTGCAGAGAAAATTAAACCAGACTACCAGTAACAAAAGTCATACAAAGTAGGCCAGATGGCAGAGAATATCTGTAACACCAAAAATTTCCTTCCAGACAATGTTCAGATTATTCTTTGTACCAGAAAAGTATTTCTGTGAATTACACAAAGGATTGTAACTGCAGTGATGAGGCTTTGATTCTTCAAGAGACATCTTGTATGATCCTGGATAAATCACCTATGACTTTTTAAGAGGTGGGAAATCACCAACTTTAGGTGATTTTGAAACCTCTTTTTAGGAAATGCCCCTAGTCTTCAGTACTCTATTTCCAAAGGTAAGCCATGATTAAGATGCCTTCCTTTAGATAATTCTAGTACAATTTATTCCATGTTAGTTGCTCATCTATTTCAGATGCTTTTCACTTTTTTAATTGTGTGTCCAAAAAGCATACCTGAAATTTAGACTGTTCTCCCTATGCCTCAATTCTTCACCTTTAAATGGTGATGATCTGCTCCATTCTGCTTTGACTATTACAAGTATTTTGAGACAGTCTCTGTCCACTACTGCATTTTTGTACAGAACCCAGCACAATGGGCTCCTAACTTAGTTGCAATGTCACACAATTTATTTCAGATTTGCATTTAATCAGTTTTTTTGCTCAGGCATACTGTTAAGAAGCTAAGGCAAAAATATTCTACATTCAGTGAGCAAGATTTCACTGTCCTCTGCATTTATATACATTGTGGCAGAAGGAATAGAGTCTCCATCTTGTATAAGCAACAAAAGGAAACAGAATAGACTCACAGTCCTTCCAGGCTACTAAAGATTAAGAGCATGGAAGAGTGTAGGTACACCTTCATTTTATTTTAGGCATTAAGGGAAAAAATATTTAACCCGAGGAGTATAACTTTGTAGCAGAAACATAGCATTAACCAAAAGGATACAAGAGTTCACTGCATTGGGATTCTCAGTCTTACCACAAATAATTCAAGGCTGCACCTCAAAAACTACCAGAAGACAATGGTGTTCCCCATCTATTGCAATGGAGTACCACAATCAATAAGTACTAATTCATCGTCTAAAATATATATGTTGTCATTTGTCTTAAATATATTTCAGCTATTTAACAAGTTTACCAACAGTTTTTGCTTTCCTTGGAACTTGAGAAGCAAAGGTTTTTCAACTTAAACTTTGGCAATTCCACTCCTGAATAGAGTTTTTCATTTATGTTTTGAATCAATGTTCATTTTCTTCATGCGCACTTGAGCACTCATGCTAGGTAAACCAATGATTAGTTCCTTCCCCTGCTAAAATTCCTGTGTCAAATTCCCCCAGTTTTTGTAAATTGACACAGCATTTTAACAAACTGCAAGAAGCAAGAGACAGATAATAGGGTTTGGTTTTTTTTTTTTTAATCATTTAAACCTGACAATTCAGAGAATATGGGAAAGTTTAATGTGGTTATTAATGGATTTCACAGGCTGAAAAGCTTATATTGTACTGTGAAACCAGACTCTGATAACCAAATGCAAAAGGATATTTCTAAAATGACTGCTTTGTTACATTCACACAGAAATTGCTTGAATCATACCAAATTTCCATTGAAGTCTTATGCAGTTGTTTTAGAAGGCCACTCAGTAATACAAATTATATAATTGTCACATTTTATGTGTATATTAAACACTATGAATATGCACATGCTTAATAAATTTATCACTAAATTTACTTTATTGTTAACATAGTCATTTTTATATGTACTATTGACTAGTCATACCCATCAACTAAATGTTATACTGAAGTGCCACACTACTGAAGTGCGATGTTAAGCTTCAGAAGCCAAGCACTCATGCAGGAAATCCTGGTAGTTCAGGCTGAATGGTCAACTTTAATTCTTCCTATTTGCAAATAGGGTGAAACCGTCTTTATGCAGCACAGTCAGCTTGTGCAGCAGTATCTTGCCATCTGGAATTCAGTGGCAGTTTTGCATATTAAGGCTGGCAGGGTAACTGTGTGAAAATAGCAAACTGCTTCAATGCATTTCAAAAGATTTTCACTCACCTCATGGTGAAGTTTCCCTACACTGTAATTCACCTAATTAAATATCACTGAATTCTTTTGTAAAAAGCCTCTGGTGCGCAGAGATGACTACCTTGCAAGCAAGTGTTCAACTGTCCTCTCTGACTTTAATCTGCTCAGACTGTGGTCAGGATGCAAGTAAAATTTAATACTATTGCCTTTCTTGTTCACCTTCCCTTCAAAAAGATTATTTCATTTTTGCTTGGATGGAGTTTTTATTTTGTTTTGAAGTGTTTTTAAGCCAAGACTAATTCAGGAAAATAAGACCAAATAATGAATTTTAAAGCTTAATCTCTCAGTGGAAAGACTCAGCCATCATCCCCATGTCTGCCTTTCCTTCTGACAGACTCTTATACACAAACAAAAGAGATTAGATAGATTATTAATATACATTAATAACACTGCTCATTTATTCTTTAATTTTTTATCAAATACGATGCAATCATAATTATTTCACCATCTAGAGCCTATTTAAACTAAACTTACACAGATTCCATCCATTTCTTATGCTTCATGTCTGTTACAGTCTACAGAAAGTATATCCCACTTTACAAAAACTTTATGGAGACTTTGCCCTCGAGTGAGATACTATTTGATCAAACCAAACCAGACAATCTATTCTGCTAAAGTTCCAACAGCTGAAAACAAAAAAAAATATATCTCTTGATTTAGACATCTATAACATATTACAGTTTCCCTCTTTGCATTACTTTCAACATGTAAAAGTGTGAGTGCACTCTCAATATTCTCTCCAGCATTAAATCTGGAAGTTTGTTCTCTTCTCCCTTGTAAATCGAACATCCTCTCACTGCAGTGGGGTTGATTCTTGTTCCAAGACATTCAGTACGCTCAACAAATAGCGCAATTCTAGGCACTGTATGCAAACACAAGCTTTGCAAACACACAATATTGTGTTCCACAGTATTTCCCTCTTCAGCAAGCTACAGTGGTTTCAATTGCTGAGTGTCTGTTTCAAGTTAAATTTTCCTGGAAAGTTTTAGCCAACTCATTTTAGCTGTTTTTCCAAATGCAGACAGGGAAAAGCTTATTGTTCTCCCCATCTAATAAAATTCTGGTTCTTTTCTTCACTACACTGCTCTAGTATTAGCATGTTTTGATGAAAAGATGTGACATTTGGCAGAGTGGCAGGTGAGTCAGAGAAATGCATTTTACTAACTTGATGAAAATCATTTATGGCATAGTAAGCATGATTTAAATAAATCTAAAACATTTAAATCCATTAGAGCAGGTTAGAACTGTTATTCAGAATTGTTATCTCAATTTTTATATAAATTAGAATAAATTAATGTAACTCACTTTAGTCACTTTTCAGTTTTATGATCAGAATTTTTCTAAGAGCAATATACTGTAGATACCCTTCACCAACTATTTGCAGAACTCAAATATGGTCAGGCACTTTTGCTCTAATTCGCCTTTATTTAAAATTATCTTTGGACTTTGACAAAGAATGTGTTAAATAAGACAGTAAATAGATTGCAAGTTTAACCTCAACATTAACATTTATGAAGCCTTTGCCTAATCCTATGAAACAAAATAGGCTGCTAAAAAGCATATTTGGTAGTCTCCAAGACATACAAAGTTCACATTTCTTAAGTAAAAAGTGCATCTGTTTAATCTGTCATCTTTATTACAAAACCTTCATTAACAGAAAAAAAGCTGAAAAATGAAAAAAAATGGGGAAAATGGAAGAAGCAATGTTAAAGTTTAGTATTTTACTAATGTATCATTTGCCTTCATAACTAAATCCTTTATATGCTTGTTTCCATTCTTAAAAGGCTATAGAAATAAGTTTATCAGTCAGGTTTGCTGTTAAATATCCTTTACAAAGATGTTGAGATACCAAACAGCTACTGACACAGACCTTAGCATCTAGCTGGTATTTATTTTAATGTGAAGCATGTTAGTATATTCTGAATTGTTACCAGATTCAGCTAGTGCATAGAAAGAAAATTACAGACACTGAAATCAGTAGCATTTAGGAATTTACTGTATTAGTTTCACACTTTCCCACTGGTTTCCATGGATATTTGTCTGTAGGCTGGTTTACATTAATACAGGGCAGTTGAATATTTAAAGAAAATAATATTCAGCACTGATTTTAATAAAAAAAAAAATGAAGCCAAACTGCACACTCAGTAGTCTTCTTGAAGTTGTCTAATTAAATGATCACACAATTAATTCCATTTAATTCTAGTGGATTGCACAGGAAGTTGTTTTTCCACAAACATGAGCTAGTTATGAAAAATTGTAGATCCTCTCTCCACAACTTAACAAAAGTTCTAATACTGCAAACTTGTATGCAAGTAGATGAGTGTAATAAAAAACAGTGCCTAAAGCATCTCAAACTTACATAACTATATATTAAATATCCTTGTCCCAGGAAAACCCATGGATCTAGGACAATACCTCAACATTTCATGAATCCTACCAGTAAATAGGACATAGAAACATTGACATAAATGCATTTAGAAAACCAAAGAACATTTAATGTCTGTAAAACACACTGTAGAGAAGTTTATATAACTTGCCCAAATATCAGCAAGTTTTTCAGCATTTGCCTGAGAAATGGAAGTGCTCAGACCCACCCCCTGAACTATTGCAGAAGGCTTCAGACAAGCCTAAATTTTGTTGTCGATTATTATAGATTTCAACATGACTTAAAAAAGAAAATAACCTAATGAGGTGTTAAATAAAACGGAGTATTGTCAAATACAGTTATTTTTCTGTTTATATTGCTGTCGTAGCTGCCCAGAACAATCCTCCTCTTCTGATGCAGCATGCCCACCTGTGCCAGCTATGGTGAGGGACCCAGTCAGCCATCCCAAGGCCATCGAGCTGCAGGAGCTGCAGCTCCACCAGAACCACTTTCTCACCTCACCTATGTTAAGACTGATCAGAGGTGTCAATATGCAACTAAGAGAGGGACCTTGAGCCGGAGGGCACAGCTTGCCCCTCCATGGCAATTCTTCCAGGCAGCCATTGCTTTCTTGCCTGTGGTGGGCTGGGGGAGAGGGAATGTTCATCACTCAGAGGGGACCCTCACCACAGCCCACCTGCCAGACCAGATGCTCTGCTGAGATGCCCTAGGTTAGCAGCAGGTAAGCTTATACAATGCATCTTTTGGGGGGGGAAAAAAAAAAACCACCCCAAACATATCGTGTTTCCTTTTCCAACTTCCTTCTGCTGCAACAGCAGACAGAATATATCTCCAGAGAGGAACAAATCACCAAAACTGTAGTTGGCACGAGAGTCATAGTACTAAATGATCTAGTATTTAAAATTAGTATGCTGCAATTAAAATAATATATTTTCTATTTAGCTTCTGCTGCTCCATCCAGAATGATTAACTAGAAACACACAAGAACCTTTAAGTTCAGTAGTGCCTATGCAGAAATGTAAGATTTTGAGGGCTTCTTACTAATACTATGCCAGACAATGTAATAGATCATGCTTCCTTTTTTACTATAAGCTTACAAACTTCTACTTGAGTAACCAATAATTATAGTTTATTCTGTGGGACTGACAGTCATATAGCTCATGCCTGTATGAATTGTCACTGCAATCTCAGTATATTTTCACTGAACTTGTGTTCCAAAACCAGAGATGTTTCCTGATTCTACAGTACTTGGGCAAAGGAGACAGATAAAGACATTAATATAATTTTGACCTGTGCAGAAGCAGGTGTAACCTGCACTTGACACTCATCATTTATAATAGTGAGCTTTTACTCCGTGTTATTCTCTAGATGCAACAGTTACCGTGGTAACTGCATCCCAGTATACACACTCTACATCACAAATACAAACGGACATTTCATTTTTTTTCCACTTGAACATTTAATTGTCAAAAATCCACATTTTTTCAGACTGGATTACAATTTACTGTGAGTATGAGCTGAACAAAACTATATGGAAGGGTAGGAGGAAAATGCAGAAGGCGTGAGGTGCCATTTTTTTTTCTACCGTATGCATGACAAATATTTTACAATTAGGGAGTTTTATCTGCAGTATGAACAGATGATCAGTCATTGTTCAGAAGCACAAAGGGGAATACGTCATACTCATATATTTTCTATTTTAAACCCACATTCCTGTTTTACTGCAATTTTATCTTTTATCTCAGCTAGCACTTGTGCCTTTTTATTATTGCTCACTCTCATAATGCATCAAGTGTATGATCCTCAGACTAATTCCAAGGAAAAAAAAGTCTAAAACTGCCTTTATGCACAATGGAGTTTTCAGTAAATAAGCCCCTGTGGGACAAAATATTACACAGTACATGAGAATTACCATGCAGCTCTCATTAAAAATAACACATGTTGCACACCTAAATTACACAATTTGCTACATTACTCATATAGGTAAAGCCAGGAACACACTTCACTTGCAGATCTGGGCCAATTTTTGTATGAGCAATAAATAGTTCCTTATGCTTTCCTTCAGCATTTTAATCCATATTTTTATAATGATTGTTACTTTGTCATATTTTTTTCAAGCACACATACTTTCACAGTAAAATTTAACTCAACGAATTTTTATCAAATACTATACAATCATAATTACTTCACCAAAAGTGACGGCCTATTATTACACATACATTACAACACATACAAAATCTTTAACATTAAACTGCAGTAAAACTAAAGGGTTTTTACAACTAATTTTAACATTTTAGGATATTATGATAATATTAAGGATAATAAAATTTACTGAAATGTTATTTTTGTTAAGAGTGCTATATAGAACTGGGTAACAATTTTATTTTGATAGAACTCTTGACACTAATACCACTTTAAACTAACTTGAAACATTAGAAGCAAAGCCATTCAGAGCTATTCATCCTCTGCAGTTTTCATATCAATCATTTTGCTAGCACTGAGCTTTTTTAATAGATTTCTAAAGATCTTTGAAGAAAAATGGCAGATATTTAGCATTATCTATCAAGCTATAATTCCTCTCTATTAATCATAGCATTGGGGCTAAAAGGAGACACAAATCAAGTTTTAGCAGATATTACTTGCATTTGGTTCCTAAACAGTAATATTTCACGATTGTATTTATCATCTACTTGACAACTGTTTAATCTTTCTTTTTGTCTTGTTTGTTTGGGTTGTTTGGGGTTTTTTTAAGAAAAAATAAGTCCTCTGCTTTGCAACAAATACTAAGCTTTTACATGAAAGGAACAAAGGCATTAGAAGACAAGCTAAAAAAACTGCCCCTTGACTGACAAAATGCAACCATGGTATACACACATAGCACAAATACAGTTCAGAATCTCTAGCTTCATCCTCTACACGAGAACTTAGGTCCAAACTGTACTGATTCTTAGGCTTATACGCTTAAATCTCAAGAAAATCAAGGCAGATAGCTACTCAAATGACAGAAGGGAGAGAAGGTTCAGCAACAGCTAGCAGAAAAGTTTAGCAGGTGCTCCAGAAGCTTTACAATTCTCCTGGAGAGAAGAAAGGAAGGATACAGATAAAAGGAGAGGAACTGCAGCAGGTAACAATGTCTGCTCATCAAATCATTACCTACAGCCACTGAAGAAGTGGGGGAGGGGGAGGGGT
>JANHGN010007394.1:0-121262 GCA_024605025.1 Megaceryle maxima | reverse complement strand
ATCCGGTTGTGTTCGAAATTTTTAAGCGAGCGCTAGATCTTTGTCTGTGCTTCAAGGGCCATTTATTCAAGGACTATAATTCATGGGGAACCCCAAGAAGGTTCAAACCCCAAGAAGGTTTGAACCCCAGCCCTGACCGTTTTGTCCCAGGCTGTTTTGGGCTGAGCAGAAGCAGAGGCGAACCCAGCTCCTCAGGGATAAGCTGGCAGCGCTGTGCCTGTGCCAGGCAGACACATCCCTCCGGCACAGGACCTTCGGGCACACCCTTTGGGGCCTCTTGTGTCCTTGCAACCTCCCCAGATGGAGCAGGAGGTCCCTACAAAGCTGCCGGTGGGCTCCCGAGGGGTGACGGACAGGGAGGGGGTGAGCCTGATTGCCTCAGCTACCCCACCTCAGCGGCTCTGAGCCTCGTTGCAGGGCTGGGAAGAGCAGCCCTGACACCACGCTGCCCACCCGCCCGCACGGGTCGAGCCCCTCCGCCAGCTGCGGGCTCCAGCTGCGGGCTCGGCTCCGGCGGAGCAACAGCGGCCTCCAGTGCTGAAACCTCCTCCCTTTCTCCATCCAGGGACCCGCACCCTCTGTCCCGCTGCGCCGGGCACCCATCGCCCCTCCCGCCAGGTCGCAGCTCTGGAGCCCGGGCATGGTGGGTTGGCAGCAAAACTGTCAAGCCACGAGAAGGGAAGTTTGCCTGGAAAAACTGAGCCTTTTTGTTTTCTTGAGGCATTGAGTAGCTGTGACCTGCAGGACGAGTCTGAGGCTGGTGGCTATCAGTGCACAGGGACCATGTGATAGGGCATTAGGGTATGGACAAGGCTGGAGAGAGGTAAGTGTGGAGATGACTTGTTGGCCTCTTTCTTCCTGGAGTAAGGGCTTTAATGCTTTGTGTTTAACAAAGGTAATAGCAAGTCAGGAGAATGCTAAAGTCTCCTACTGCTTGGATGCTGGAAATTTAGGAAAGGAAAGCAAAATTATTGATGCAAGAAAGAGCCTCCTTGTGATGCCAGAGCCTGGCTGTGTCCTTGGGCAAATCATCTACTCTGGTGAGACTCCCACCTGGAGTACTGGGTCCAGCTCTGAAGTCCTCAGCACAAGAAAGACCTGTTGGAGTGGGTCTAGCTGAGGGCTACAGAAATGATCCAGGGGCTGGAGCATCTCTCCTGTGAGAAAAGGCTGAGAGAGTTGGGGTTGTTCAGCCTGGAGAAGTCTCTGAGGACACCTTACTGTAGGCTTTCAATACTTAAAGGGGGCCTATAAGAAAGATGGAGACAGTCTTTTCAGCAGGGCCTGTTGTGACAGGACAAAAGGTGATGATTTTAAACTAAAAGAGGGTGATTGAGACTGGATAGAAGGAAGAAACATTTTACAATAAGGGTGGTGAAACACTGGCCCAGGTTGCCCAGAGAGATGGTTGATGCCCCATCCCTGGAAACATTCCAGGTCAGGCTGTATGGGGCTCTGAGCAACCTGATCTAGTTAAAGATGTCTCTGCTCACTTGAGGATTGGACTAGATGACCTTTAAAGGTCTTTCCAACTCAATTCTATGATTCTAGCCTTGTCCCTGGGGCTCTATCAGTAATTTACAGCTCTTTATGGACATTATCAAAACAAACTGTATTTTTCAGGAAGATATTTTTAAATGCCAGGGAATGGACTCTACTGTGTGTAAGAAATCCCAGTGTAAGACATGGCAATGCTTCCATTTTATTAAGAGGTCATATAAGCAAGGGACAGCTTTGTGCTATCTTCTCTGGAATGGTTGCTGTTTTCAGTTTTGAGTGGAGTCGGAGCGTGGAGAGGGCTTTTGGCACATTCCCCTGTTCTTTATGCGCACATTAGTCTTTCTTTGCCTGGAAGAGACATTAAAAAATGCTAGAGGATACCTTCAGGTCCCTGCTACACAGAAGAGCCTGGCTTAGAAGACAAAGAAAGAAAGGAAAATACTGCTTAAATCATCATTTCAGTGTTAAGTCACAGTAAGTAAGGCCACATAGTCTTGACAGGGAGTTCAGGGTTACAATGGACATGTGTTAATTAATTCCAATAAGCCCAAGAACTGGTGCTTTCTGACACCACCTGGCAGAATAATTCACCTCTTTGCTGTAGGTCAGCACTAAGACACCTCTAATGCCTGTCTGGCTGCAGGTGATAAAGGTTATGTCTTTGTTTTGTAGGTTTTTACAGATAAATGCCTGCCATTGTGTCTTGCTGGGGCTTGGGCCTGCTCTCAGCCCTCCCCTCCTGATTGCTTCTGCAGCAAAAGTGAGGAAAATATTAAAAAGACACCTGAGAAAAAAAAAAAATCTTTTATTGCCCAGTAGTGGACCTAATTACTATGAATTGTTCCATTTTCATGTGGAATCATGACGTTCTCCTCTTTGCAAAGACAAACCTATTTCTCAGGTGCATAGAGAAATGCTGATAAAATGATTTCCAAGCTGATTTGTGTTTTGCAAAAAGCATTTCCCATGCTGGTCACAGTGAAGTGACCAAAGGCGACAAGTGAGATGCTGCTGCTGCAGGGGCCCACCAGATGCTCTCGCAGTAGTTATTTCCAGACTCCTTGCAGGCTGCCAGCTCTTGTCCAACCAGTTGCACTCACAAAACTGCAAATGACATTTCATCCTGCCTCTTGGCTGACTGACTTTTTCTTGTAGATTAAAGCGTTATAGATGAGGACGCTCCACTAATCTGTCCTCTGAGACATTTGGCACTACGCAGCTTCGAAGTCCTGGTGTCTGGCCCAGATTGCCCTGACTAGGAGACCAAATGGCTGTTGTTCCTAGTGCCAAAACTTCTTTGCTTGGGAACATGTCAGGGGGGAATCCAGGCTCAGGGTTTTGACCCACAGGAGCAGTGCATTTCCAGTTGCAGCTGCTGAGAGCTTGTACAAACAGGAGTTTGAGGAATTCCAGGGACATAGTGCCTGGCAATGCAAGGCTGGTGCCAGCATCAGCTTCTCATCCATCCCTTCCCTCCCCTGACTCCCGAGCTGGTGATGTATCCAGAATCAGTCAGTCTTTCTTTTTTGTACCCCAAACTTTCCCTGTGACCACTGAGGTCTTTCATCCCCTCCAAAGCTGTGCTCTGTGTTGGAGGAAAGTAACAACCTTGATGCCACTTTGCTCCCTGTGTAGCTTTGAAAGCCTTCCTTGCTCTCTTTATCGCGCTCTTGGTTTGTGGCCAAAGCCCTAATGATGTTGTGTCTGATACACCTCCCACCCCCATCTGTTGCACAATACAGCTGACAGATGATGCTGGGCTGCTGGCTTCCAAGCATGGTCATTACCACCCTGCCATGCTATGCCAGGTCATTAACCATGGCACCTTCATTCAGGAGATCCTGCTCAGCATGTCTCTGCCTGACTGCATCCTCTTCAGCCTTAAAATGTAAAACCAGCATTTGAGCAGGCCAGGAGCAGCATATAGGACAGCAGCCTGGGTTAATGAAGGAAAGAGGGGTCAACCAGACCAACAATTCTTACCCAGCTCTTTTTTTGTGATGATCTGGACTGTTCCTTGTTACTGCAGTTAGCTGGGAGGCAATGCTCCTAAAAGCAGAATTTGCCTCCACAAGCCCTTTCATCCAGAGATAGAAAAGCTGGTTAGAGCTTCTGCTAGTGAGGTCTTTGCTGATGGCAGATGGGTGGGTGAGCCTAATCACCAAAAATCCCTGCTTCCACCAGGTGAAGTCAAGGCTGAAGCTCCCTTAGCCCCACAGATTGGGGCACCTGGCTACAGATAAGACTCAACCTTCCCAAGAAAGATTTTTTTGAACCAGCTAATAGCATAGAGTTGGAAGTAATTCTTTCCCTTGTCTGACAAGAGAGTGCTTCCATTGTATAAATGTACTCAAAATTACCTAGGGCCTGAGCTAGATGAAATGAATCAAGCCAGAGACATTGCTAACATTTGGACCTGGCCTTCTGCTAAGACAGTGCAATCTGGCACCAGCACAGTTTAAATATAAGGTTCATTTGTAAAAATACCCAGAGCAAATTGTATCCTTTCATATGTAGAGAAGACAGAAAGTGGAGCTCAGCTATAAATTGCTGGGGTGAGTAACTACAGTTTTTCCTCAGCCACCACACATTTGAGGTCACCTGAAAAAATATTTTTCTGCCTGCATGCTAGATCTGGGCAGGCCTTGAGAACTTTGCCATTTGTCTGAGTTCCCGGACACCTGCCAGCACAGTCTGAGCAATCGCTGCTGCTTGGCAGCTGCAGGGAGATTTTGGCCACGCAGTCTCTGCTTGTGGACAGCTTGTGTGCTGAGAGCTGCACACAGCGGACCTATTTTGCAGGTGGAGTCCACATGCTTAGAGCAGCAGATGCAGCATCTGCACGGGAAGCCAAATTCATGCCAGATGTGCTGGGCACACTGCCCACGCTCTACCCAGCTGCATGGAAGCAGCTTGCTTTCTAGGAAATCCCAGACATATGGAGTAGCCCTTGTCTGCATGATTTTTAGACTTGAAGAAGGTCCAGATACTCACAGGTTCTCAAAGCACAGCAGACACTCATTGCCGTATAGGAGGTTGTCTGTGCCACAGACGGGGTCAAAGATCTTAGTACAACCTCTTCTTAGGTTGTAATTGCCACAGGCTGCCTGGACACAAAAGGACAATGAAAATATTAAAAGATAAATTTAGAAAGATTAAAATATTAAAGATGCTTTCACTTTACCAAAACATCATCTTATTCACAGGGAGGTGCATATTTTGTGTATCTTGATAACCTATCCCAGCTTGTTCAGAGCTCTGCTATGAATCCTTAGAAACACTGGGACCACCTGTCACCATGGAGTCCCTTGGCCAGCTGAACTCCACCTGCCACTGCTGCACACCCTTAGGAATAACAATATTGAGTAAGTGATGGTCCATGGGTGGTGCCTGAACCAGGTTCTTCCCAGTTATTATTTTTATGCCACAGCAATACCTGCACCCCACATTTACAAGCCAGAAAGTAAGGGGAGCTCTGAACTTCTTGGCAGGTAACAGCAACATGCAGCTCTTTATTAGCAGTTTTCCTCCACTGAGTGTGGGGAAATGCAGCTGGAAACCAGTACCATCATTGGGATTTTGCTGTGGTCTTGCAGATGGAAGAAGGTTCCCAGGCACTGCCATCTTTAGGTTGCCAGCCCAGCAGCTCACTATACTTCACTGCAGTTAGGCAAGCTGGACCCCAGGTATGGGTAAGTGCTGTTTCACTAAAGCTAGGCATGCCCGTGTGCTGCACAAAAATAGGAGCCTTCACCTCTGTTTCTTTGCCAGCAGCTCCATCCATCTCAGCATTTCCTAGAGAAAGAGTGGAGAGAGAAAGAGAAGACACCTTAATGCCTATCACTCAGGCTGGTTTCAAGGGGACCTAGTAAGGATTCTTTAGACTGAGGACCATATGTCTTCACTCAAACACCTTTGTCCCAGCAAACAATTTCTTTTCCTGGATCTCCTCTATCTTGCAGCTTGGTCCCTCCCTGCTGCACCTGCATCTTTCCCATAGCAGAAACACCATGATGGTGCAAGGCACTGTTAAGGCCAGATGCACTTCTAGTGACTTTCTCTGACAGCTGCCAGGGAGCAAAGGTGGCTTTTGTTATCTCTTACCATGTGTTCATGGGTAATGCAGAAACTCCTGCTGGTGGTGGACTGATGCTGGAGTAAATACAGGGTGACTTTTCTCGTGTCTGTAGGTTTTTACCCCAGGAAGCAAGTGAAAGACAAGTTGCTGAAGGTCTCTACTAGAAGGAGAAATGTTGGACCCTGAGGTCTCTCTCCAAAGCTTGTTGGAGCAAGCTGTGGCTTTGGTGGGCTCCTCTATGGAGAAGCTGGCTCTGAGCTGACAACTGGGATCACAAGAGTGGAACCTGAGGTGGCTGTGTTTTGAAAAACAACCTGAATTTGTTTGGCAAAAGGCAATACTGAGAAGATGACCTTGGGTTGCATATAGATCCAGAAGTCATCTACATAGAGGATTTAGACTATATGTATAATAACAACCAGTGTGGCTCAGTAACAGTTGGTCTAGTAGAATGAAACAGTTTGGTGACGAGGACCTGATAGCCATGTTGTTTAATGTTTCAGGGATTTTACTTTGGACTAGCACCAGTCGAGACCCAGGAGCTGTAGATGACCATATGCTCAGCTCGGCTGAAATTAGTCCAGATTTTGTGCTCAGATATCTCTGCAATGGCAACTGCTGCACAGTACATAGGATGACGAAGGACTTGCTTCAGAAGCACCCTCCTGTTCTGAATGAACCTATTAATGCAGAAATCCCTGGTAAGCAGGACCTGAAGAGCAACAACAGCTCATGTTCTCATCCCTCTGCACCATATGGGATTTTGAAAACACAGTTGGCTTAAACATTGACTTTGGTAGCGAGAGCTGCATTTTCCCTTGCATAGATATATTTCCTGTCTTCTTGGTTTTCCTTTTTTAAAACTGGAGTAGAGTCATAAAATCACAGAATTTAGGTTGGAAAAGATCTTTAAGATCATTGAGTCCAACCATTAACCTGACACTGACAAGTCCACCACTAAACCATGTCCCTAAGTGCCACATCTACACATCTTTTAAATACCTCCAGGGATGATGATTCAACCAATTCCCTGGGAAGCCTGTTCCAAACCTTTTTGTGAAGAAATTTTTCCTCATATCCAGGCTAAACCTACCTTGGCACAACTTGAGGCCACTTCCTCTTATCCTATTCATTTGAAAAGAATCACATTGTCCTGGAAATCACCAGCCCCAGGCCCAGTCCTAACCTGGAAGGAAGAGTGTCAACCCAGCAGATCTGCTCATTTTTGGGAGCAGATACCAGGCAGACTTATACAGCCTTTGGTTTAGGTTTGTTCACAGACCACTGGTGTAATGCACATTGGACATTGCAGCATTCTCCAGTATTCCCAGCCCAAGGCCACAGCAACGTCCCAGCCCCACCTGGCCTGTTCCCAGGCTCACATTTCCACAAAGAAAGACCTGGGAGCTTTAGCAAGGAGAGGAAATGGCTCTTAAGCAAAATATTGCACTTACCACAGTAGAAGCAGAGTGCCAGGGAGAAGAGCAGGAAAACACTGGTTGCCTTCATGGTTGAGGTGATGCTTTACTGGGGACAGCAAAGGGGAAATAGGACACTTCTCAGGCTTTTGCAAGTCCCACGTCTGGCAGTTTGTACTGGGACCTTATACCTTTTCCCATCTCTTGCACCACCCTGCATGGCCAGCTCCACCCCGCAGTCTTGTGATGACAACATTCAAAGTACAGGGACAACACCAGGTGGCAAATTGTTCATTGGTGTGCCCAAGGATGAAAGCCTGTCCAAAGCCAATGGATGTAATAATCCTTATCTCTGGCAAGGACTGGAGCCAGATCTCAGGTATGGGAGAAAGTCTTAGGTCTGCACTGTAAGGGGGGGAAAGTGACTTTGTACAAGAAACAGATTGGACAAAGGGGCAGGACAGCAAGGGAAATACATATATTAGTATGAGTAGTGGGGCTTTGAGTGATTACTACTTGCAGGGCTCTGGGTGAAGATGACTTTGGTCCAGCCATGCCTTTTGCAGAGCAGAGCTGGGGTGTCACAGCTCCCCTTCCCTCCTCAGACAGGTAGGAACAGCAGCAAGAGCAGCTGTCAGAGGGCAGGTGGCTGGGATGTGTCTGGGGTTCACTTGTGGCTGCACATTCTGTGCTGTTATTTTGCAGGCACATCTCTCTGCAGGCAGGCAGCTTAAACAAGCTCATTGGGTCAGATGCTGCTCCCTTCCCCTCTCCCTGCCTGCAGTTTGGAGTAAACCCTGGGGATTTCCTACATTTACTCCACCAATGGTGCATTGAGGAGAGTGGATCAGTCTCTTGGGTATTAGAAGGATTAATTAATGTTTCTAAAGCACTTTGATATCTCAGCCATAAATCACTGGAGAAGTGCAAAGCAAATTATTACTAATGGGGGCTTATGACTCAAAGACAGATTTTTAATTAGCTGAACAGGAAAAAGTCAATGCCAAGAGCAATTGAAGGAGCTGTTTGTGAGACAGAAATCTCAGCTTCATTGGCAGCTGCTTCACTGTCCAAGGAGACCCCGGTCTGAATGTGGCTCTGGAGGGTGCTTTCTCCTGACATAAACATCTCTTGTGAGTTTGCTTCAGTTGTTACAGGAAGTTTCCCTGCTCTTGTCTGGGCTTCTTTCTGCTCTCCCTGCGGCAACCTGCAACATGAGGGTGAAAGAAATGCTTTTAATGGCATCTGTTATTTTATTAACTTGGAGAGTAAAGCTGGCTTTGGGTAGGATCTGCTGTAAGGGTAGGAGCAGCTGTAAACAGCTGGGCTTGGTGTTAGTGGATGGACATCGGTGAGCAAGCAACAGTCCTTTAGTGTACCTGGGACAAAGATTTGTGTGGTGTTATCACCCTCTGAGGAGCAAGAGATGGAAGTGTGATATTTTCTTATTATAGTGAGAAGAGGTTCATCTTAATCCAGCACTGTCCTCTGTTACTCCTCCAGCACCCTGCCAGGTTCGCAGCATGAGTAAAGCCAATAGATGCCAATAGATGTTTTGGTCTCACTTCCCAAAGCTGGAAGGGATCTTAGCAAGGGTGTTGATGGTTATACAGCAGGGCAACTGGGGAAAAGAATTTCTTCTTCAGTCTGTAACACATGTAAATAGAGCAGTGCTGAAATGAGGTTCTCTGATTACCCTTGTTTGGGATGTGCCCACTCCTGGTAAAACACATTTGCACATTTTTCAGTTTAGCAATCCTTGCTGTAGCCAGGAAATGTGATAGTTTTGATTGTCCAGAAACAGAAACATTTTTCCTCAGATTCCTTGGAAACATCCAGGCACGTTTCCAAACTTGAGTTTGATGGGTAAATCCTCAGTATTTAGGAGAGCTGCTCTTCAGATGGGAACTGTGTTGTCTCCTGGGACATCTTAAGTCCTGGTTTTCTCCTTTCCTTCCTCCACAAGTCAGAGGCATCAAAGCAGAGACAGGCAGCTGACCTCCCCCTGCTTCCTGGACATTTCTCTTATTGCCTAGGTTCCTGATAGATTTGCACTGACTTAATTTCATCTTCATAACCCCTCCTAATCTGTATGAGATTAGGTATTTAACAACTGAAGCAGGTTGTAGAAACTCCAGATTATACAATACAATGGACTGAACTTAATTCTTCCACAGTGAGTTGAGTCAAACCAACTGATTCAAGGGCAGTTGCCTCTTCCAAAAGAAGAATCCAACATAGGCTGCTAAAGCTGCTGCAGTAGAGAAGCAGTCACACTAGGTTTTTAATGAAGTTTCTCTGTTAGAAATTGTCCTTCCTTCCAAAGTGCCTCCACTGACATCTGTGTGTTTATGAGATGCCTTCAGAAATGTGGGATTTCAAGGCTCCTGTCTCCTGATTGACATCTATTCTATATCCTACAGGAAAATCAAATAGAAGTGCTTGGGGCTTATTTGACTGTGAGGGATGAAAAAGAGCTGTGAACTGCTATTGCACTGGGTGCTCCTGGTAGAAGGAGCAGGGAGACATCTTCAGCAGTGTGGGCTTTCTCAGGATGTGTCACCTTGTCAAAGCAGCATGTTCCTCCAAACACATCAGCTGGAGGAGTAGAGAAAAATGAGTCAGGCGGCTCTGCCAGCCATGCTGTGTGACTTGCTGAGTCCAGTGCCTGTTGCAGAGAAATGGAGATGACAGGCAAGCTGCAAAGCAGGTGCTGGTATGGGATGACTTCCCCTTGGTCACCTTGTTTGGTGATGGCCACCACACATGATGTGGGACAAAAGACTTCTGCAGTTGTGATGGTGTCTACTCCTGGCTTCTGGAAGTCACTTGGAGGGGAAATGAATGCCAAACAAGAAATGCAGGGAAGGGGCAGAAGGTAAGGAGGCAACCTGAACCAACAGGTCTGCCTCTAGGTGGGTCATCGGAGATGTGATTCTCCTTCTGAGGGGTGAATGTCCACATCATCTTTGAGAAAAATGAGTGCTTCCAAGTTACCTTTTTTTTTTTTTTCTCTATAGTAAAATGTTGCAAATAAATAAAAAAAATTGCACTGCAAGGGAATGAAAAATTTGGGAACCTACATACTTTCTTGTGATGGCCCATCCATGACATGCTGGAGGAGCACTTGTTGTACCAGGGCTGCAATTTGCTTTTTGTGAAGACGATGTACAGAGAAAAGTCACCAGTGCCCCGGAGGAATTGCAACAGAGTCACCAGCAAAAGCATTCAAAGATCACAAACCAGACCCAGATGATCATGAATCACAGCTTAGAAACCACAAATGGTTCTTCAGCCTCTTCGAAATAATGGCATTTACCAACAACAGGCTCATTTGGGGTGGTTCACATTTTCTATCCTTATTCTGAACCCAAGAGAGAGAATGGGATAAAGCAAAAGCAGAGTTCCTCTTGTGGTCCTGGCACCTGTGAATTGGGTGATAACAGGGAGACACTGCAACGTGTTGCACAAGTTCACGTGTTGGTGGTGCTGTATGGTAGTTGCTCTGCTGGGGACTCCAAGTGAGGAGTGACCCCATGGCCCTTTCCCAACAGTGTCCCAAAGCCTGCCACCAAAGAATGGCTGCATAGCTAAGACCCACATCACAGTCCTGTGCTGGTGGCATCCCTAAACCCCTTGGTGGATGTTGTGGGAACCTTCCTTGGGATACATGATGGGAAGGCACCTTTTGGGGACATGCAGGAGGATTCTCAGTGCTCAGGATGGTCAAAAAGGCAGGTAGGCAGTTTGTTCTTGCCCTGTTATGGGTGGGATGAGTGAAATTTGGAGGAAGGCTGATGCAAATACGAATCCCAGGGGTGTCACAAAAGATAGTTCCAAGATGTTCAAAGCTCTCTCTGGTCCAAATAGATGCTTGTGTTGGATTTAAAGGCTAAAAATCCCTAAAGCTCTGTTACCTGCTGGGTTTGCCAGGCCTGGAATTTGCAGGTGTACCCAGGACCTTGCCTGTGGTATCCAAGGTTGTTTTGAAAGCAGATAGTGCAGAAAGTGGGGAAGAAGGAGCAAGCCCCATGCATCATTGTGCCCACGGAGGGGATGAGGTGTTCTGTACATGCAGGAGCCCATGGGGAGATCTGCAAGTTGATTGGAGGAAGGGGGGTGGTGCAAATGGATCCATTCAGGCATAGGAGACAGGCCAAGCCATTTTGTATGAGCAAGGTGAGAGATAGCCAGTGTGCAGTGATCAGCTGTTCTCATATCTAGGGGATACTGCTCAAACACTGATTTTTCCTGCAGAAAAAAGTCCAACCATGATTTAGTCTGTAGTGATTTTTGTCTTGGATTCTTTCCCATTAATGCTGAGAAAGCTATTTTGTTGCTCTGGGTGCATGGGAGATATTGAAGACTCAGAAGGCTTAGGAAAAGGGATCCTGTGAGTAGCTGCTGTGAAAACATCAGTTATTTTCTCCAGCTGTAGGAGAGTCTTTTGGAGCCCAGGATAGTAGTATATCAATTTTTTTTCTCTTCTGTCCTAGCAATGTTTCCCCTGGGGCCTCTTGTTTTTGGGGAGGGGACTGCACATAGCTATGGGGCAAAATTAACAAAGGATCATTTCTACGTTTACTAAAGCTTCTGTTTGTTATCCTTCAGCAAGGGCAGCCTGTCCATGATCACGACCTTTGGAAATCTGCAGGCATTGGCAGCTTTGCCTGAGAGTCGGTACTGCTGACAACAGGGTCTGAAGACAAAGGCATCACATAAATCACGGCTTGTTGGGTTGTTCAGAAGAGGCCATGCCTGAATGCCAGTCATATGCTTCTTGAGGAGGGTGAACGTGCTGGGGATGTGTTTGTAAGGATTACTGGCTGAAACGGGCTGGGATGCAATTGCACAGCTCCCTGGTGTGGGAGTAAGTGCCCAGCCCCAGCTCCTTGCCTGTGCTCTCCCACCACTGCAGTGACACGAAATCCCACAGACTCAGTCCATGGAAACCTTTCCTTCATCTGCTATGGCTTTTGGGGTGATGGCACATGACTGGTGAGGATACCTCTGAGCTGCGGTCAACTCCAGTCACAGCAGTGGCTTTGGGGCTCTGTCCCTTGCAGATGGAACAGCTGCTGCCACCATCCACCCAGGAGTGGTCCCGGGTCAGGAACAGTGCAGGGGGTACTGGCTCCTGGCAAGACTTCCTCTCTTGATCACTTGCACCCTTCTCTTTGGCAGGATCTCCATGGGATGAAGAGGCAGTGGGAGCATGGGGAGTCAGTTGCCCAGGAGCTGAAACATGGAGCTCTGCTCTTCTTGCTTTCCCTGGCATTACTGGAGAAAACATTGGTTTTCCCAGTCATACAGAAAATGCCAAAAGCAAAGAATTCCTTCATAAAATTGCTTCTTTATTAAATCCTATCTGCCTCTGCATCCGACTGCCCCTGCAGCTGCCAGAGAGATCCAGGGCAGAGTGATTAAGCTCTGTGACTGATAATTAGGCAAACACAGTTTTCAGTCTCCTCCAGGAAGTCACTCCCCTTTCTCTGAACTAAAAGCAGCACCCCCTGCCCACTCTCTCCTTCACACAGCTGAACAAGATGGGAAGCATATGGTATATTCCTTCCTTTCAGGGTCACAGGCTCCTGGAGGATGATCTGGTCTAATCTGACCTTCTGCATAGCTCAGTCCAGCTCTGCCCCTGCTCCCAAGGACCACATGTCCCTTGACCAGGACTGGACCTTGCTCTGAAATATGTGTGGATATGAAGAGCTCCAGTATGAACCACTCTTGATAAGGATCCCATATCTCCATTGCTCTGTCCTGCTTGGATAAATGATCCTGTCTGCCTGCAGCTATTGTTGCCTTTAGGTCCCTTTTCCCCTGTGTGAGTTTGAAGTGATTATAAACTGACTCTTTAGAAAGTTGAATGAAGTCAAGCAAACTCCGGGTGCATTGGTCTGGCTGCAAAGCTGATGCAAGATGGTTAAGAATTAGCCAGGTCACTGGGAGAAGATGGAGCCAGAGCTGCAGAGCAAAAAAGTGAGAGGCAGAAGAGACAAGCTGCAGGAAGGGTCATTGCAGCTCAATATCAGGAAAAACCCATTCAGCATGAGGGTGCCTGAACACTGTTCCCAGACCAAAAAGGTTGTGGAGTCCCCATCCTTGCAGAGATTCATAACACAACAGAACAAGTTGACGTTTTCCATAGAAGCTTTCAAAAATCAGCAGACAAGCAACAGCCTGTCTCCTCTGTGGTCCTTACCTAACCCAATGTCCCCAAGACTAGGAAATTTTTTTAGTGGAGGTCTGAAATGTAGAATATTTTCACATTTTTTTCTTAATTTCCTGAAAACATTTTGTCCAAGTCTTTGTCAAGTCTTTAATAATGCTTTCCATCATTTTGTAATCCAGTTGATAAACAACAAAAAAATTGTGAGTTACTTTCATCGCAACCCCAGAAATATTTGGCATTTCTACCTACTCCTGTGAGTTCCGTTGGCAGTGCTGATGGCTATTGATACATTGCTTGCTCCCTGGCCCAGGACTCAGAGAAACACTATTGTACTTCTGATTTCAATGAAATATGTGGCTAGAGGAGGCTGAAACTCTTGGGTCCATCTCACTGTACCATTTCAGACAATTAGAGGAGACAAGGCTTTTCCAGCACAGAGCTCTCATCCTGCTTAGCTCCATGGGAAAAAATGGCTATTAAAAAAAAACATAGAAAGGTGTGGAAAGGAAGGGAAGAGTAATGCAAACTATGAAATGAGGCTTTTCTGTCAACATTTCTTCTTCCTGTTAGCTATGGACAGATTTTAAAATCAGAATTGCACTTTTTCACAGACTGATAGAAGTAAGATTTTGGGAGGAAAAAGAAAAAAGTAGTGGACATGGGCTAGAGCTGGTGACAACGTTTCTACTGCTAGACTCTGATCCTGAACATACTAAAAAGGTGAGAGAAAAGCTCAGCAGAGGCTGGAAACAGTGAGCCTGTTTTCAGAGATGGTTATTCCTTGAAGTCATGCTGCCATGAAGTACCATGCGACCCATATTAGTTCAGAAGTTCATTCATCAATTTGAACTTTATTCTTGGTGAACTCTTACCCTGGCAGCATCTAGTGCTATCCCTAGTTGCTTGAGCCACAAAAAAAAGTGTGCTTATCATTGTGTTAATTGTTCATATCTGCTCTCTGGTGTGGAAAAGCAGTCCTCCCTGACCCCACCTGTGTGTCAGCATGCTGCATATCTGTCTCAGTAGAATCTCCCCAAAGCTGATAAATGATGGCCAAACACTGGTGATAAACTTTAGCTAACTGCTATTGACCCTTGGGTTGGGCTGAGATTAGGTAACTCTTGTTCCTTTTCCTAATGACTGCTCAAGCTCAAAGACAGAGGCTGCAAGTTTAAGAGACCTAAAATAGGGACACTGTGCTGCTTTGGACCTTAGCTGATGGTTGTTTTTTATTGTCCCTATAAAATGGTGCTTTGATTTGAGTGCTGAGACCTGTTCCTAGGACACAGATACGGGGTACTGGGGGAAAGATGCTAGGGTATAAGAGCATCGGCACCGGCAGCCCTGCCATGAAAGGTGATGCTCTGGCCATTGTTGGTGTCTCTGTGTGCTTTCAGCTTTGGTCAATGGCCTTGATTAAAGAAGGATTTTGTCTTTGATTTAGGGAGCCTTTGAACATAGTGGCTAAACATTTTCTTTCAATCAAGGGTTTCCCTTTGATTTCTGCATGTAATCAGCTCCCTGCGTCCCTTGGTGAGCTTTGCACTTGAATTGCTTCCCTTACAAATGTAACATTATTTTTGATGCCTTCTACATTTTCTGCCTGGTTGTGAAAGTGAGGCGCTTTGCAGTGAAAGCACTGTCTTCAGCCCATCAGGGATATGAGGAGCAGTCCTTTTGCTCTGGTAATGGAGATGAAATAATCCATTGCTGAAACTCCTTTCCCCAAGCTGCTTTTAACTTTTTTTTTTTCCTTCTACATAAGGAAGTGGCTGCCAAAGCTCATGGCTGCTGCCTGCAGTATGCTTTTCCTTCTTATCCTTACTTATCCCTGCCAAGATCCTATTTTCTTCATTCCTTCCCATTTTCTGAGCTTCTGGAAGCCCCTGGCTCATAGTTTCAAGACCCACTTAGCAAGAAACTTGGGTTTCCTGTTAAAAAACAGCTGAGGTTCCCATGTTATGCTGTGGTTTCTGTAGGAAATACTCAGAGATGTTTCATCCTGATTTTTTCCCTCTGTGCTTTTTGGAAGAAGAAATCCAGCCTGCTTCCAAGCTCAAGGCAGCCCCACAGTGCCCGGACTTGGGGCAGCTCTCCACCAGTGCTGAGATGCTTGCCAGGAGCAGACAGTGATAGGCAAGCATGCTGGAGGCTGCAGATGATGCTGATCACTCTCTCCTGCACCTGCTTGTTTATCTGAGGTGTCCCTGAGCTTTGTGCTTTGCTGCTCCTCTGCAGAGCTGCCTGGTGGCAGAGGTCACACTCTCCCTAAGCATCCCCCAATATTAATTACATGGAGGGCAATCAGGCACTACTGTCTGGGCAGCCCAAGGTGCAGCTATGCTGCAGAGCTCAGGAGGGAGGGAGAGTGCATCAGGTTGCTGAGCTCAAATATCTGTGCTGCCACTCTCATGTTGTCAGTCCCTTGTCCAGCCGGGGCCTCAGATGCAGAGACCTCTCCCTAGTCATTTCCATCAAAGTGCAGACATGGATCGGGCACAGATACAGCTGTCACAAGTCCCTTTTAGTCTGTGAATTACAGTTCCACCCACTGTGACTGTCTCTTCTTGCCTCATTTTTGCATTTTGTGCCCTGTTGACATTCATATCCTTTCACTGGACCTGGCATTTTGGTGGTTAGGAGCAGCCTTTCACAATAAATCCATCCTTTGCCATTTCTAGGATCCTATAAATTCAGCTTTCAGCTATACAGAGCCCTAGAAGAAAGATGCATAAATGATAATTAAAGCCTCTACAGAAACACTCAGTGTTGGCCAGAAGCATAAGTCATAAATAATTACCATGATGCCCAGCTTTGCATTTATGATGCTGTATTATTATAAACCAGAACAAATCTTATGAGGCTTAGAAAGTCAGCAGTAGACTAGAGAAGTAAAAAACTTGGAGGTCTGAGTCCATTCTGAGGACAAGGTGCTGGTCTAGATGACCCTGTGATTTCAGGGATATTGCTTTTATGCTCTTCCATTATATTAATATTTAAATCAAGAATTAAAACATTGATGACACCTAATAGCTTTACTGCATGTACTTTATTGGGATGTAGGTCTTGCTCTGACTGAAGCCTCAGGATTGGCCATGCACTTGGACCCAAGGAACATGTGGTGTTTTACCATGTTAGTGCACTCAACATCACCTACGTGTGTTCCTTGCTGAAAAACAGGGGAAGCGTTTTCAAACAAAATTGTTCTGACATCCCTCAGACATCCAAAGGTGAGTGTGGGGCTGGCCTCACTTGACCCCCCAGTCACATGAGCCCTGGAGGGAGCTGGGAACCTGGTTAAGTCACCCCCTGCTCTCCTTCACAGCCAGCAGTGCCACCTTGCAGCGTCCCAGAGGGGTGTCATGAGCCCGTCTGGACTCAGTGTTTCAAGGGGTTGCCCCTTGCCCACTTTCCCTGGCACCAGGGACTCCCACACAGCCCTTCCTACAGCCCCTGCACCACCACGTGTATGAGCTTGTTCTGGGACTGCGAGTGGAGCTCCGCTTTTGCTTTATCCCATTCTCTCTCTTGGGTTCAGAATAAGGATAGAAAATGTGAACCACCCCAAACAAGCCTGTTGGTAAATGCTATTATTTTGAAGAGGCTGAAGAACCGTTTGTGGTTTCTAAGCTGTGATTCATGATCATCTGGGTCTGGTTTGTGATCTTTGAATGCTTTTGCTGGTGACTCTGTAGCAATTTCCCCAGGGCAGTGGTGGAGCATACTGCTCCTTGCCTCTCTCCAAACTTCAAAACATTCAAGGCCTCGACAAAAGTAAATCCTAACCCTCTTCTGAGGACTCAGGCAGTTTTTTGCTGTGCAAATCCCACCCTGGCTGGAGAGGAATTGTAGGCACCAACCTCAGTGTGTCCCACTGGCTACTCAGACATCCCGTTTTCCATTTTGCTTGGTGTCTGCTGCACGCAGCATGCTCCTCTCTGTGCAGTGCAGCAAGACCCACCAAGGTGAGACCTCACAGCTCCTAGCTGCTGCTCCTCTGCTTGTTGGATGGAGATATGCTCTGCCACTCCATGGACAGGAGCCCTGGTGAACCCATCCAGTTCTGTCCAGTATTTTACCTATAGGTGGCACAGCAGGGAGAGTACAGTGATGGCCCAACACTGGATCTAGGAGCCTCCAACTCCCACCAAACCATGTGGAGCCCCTTGCCTGGCCCTGGAGGAAATATTCCGAGATCCCTGTTTCCTGCTTGGGGATGTTGTACAGACTGGTGAATTCAACAATTTATGGAACTGGTGGCTAAAAGAAGCCTCTGGAAGAGTAGTGGCAACTGGAGGGACATCTAATTAGGATGTGGGTCATGTTTCCACTTCTTACAGAAGAATTTTAAATGAAAGATTTGTTACCCCCCACCCCCTGCTGCTGCCAGAAGAACAGCTGCTAAATGCTATTAACAGTCAAAGCCCTCAGTTAGGAATAACACTAAGGGACAACACAGGAAACCAGAAAGCTGCTCTGTAGCTAAAATAAATACTGTGAGGTGCTGTGATGATGGAGTGAGACGGGAAGACAAATTGCCAGAGTGACACTCCCTTCCTGCTTGCAAGGATGGACCCTGTGGTGGGAAGGATTGGGCAGAGGAGTGGGACATCCTGGAGCATGTGTAGCTGGGACCGGTCCTCTTTGTAGAGCCTCCCTGCACATCAGAGTTAGGCTATCATGAGCCAGTCCCACAGAGAAGGCAAACTAAAGGGAACTTCAGCTTCACATCCAAGTGCTCTTTCCCACACATACTCTGAGACGCATTTTTGTTGGGTTTTTTTGTTTGTTTGTTTTTGTTTTTAATGTAGAGACATAGAAAAAGAGAGCTGCTTTGAGATGGTTTATTTATCCCCTATAACTGGTGTTCAAAGGAAGCTGAGCTCTCCCATGTGCAAAGAACATGGCAGAGGCAGGAGGAGGCTGAAAGGGAACTGGCTCCATCTGAGCCAAATTCTGATCAGAGATGGGGAGGAGGAGGCTTGAAGAAAGACAAACTATTTTTTCTTCCTGAAAATAGAATGCTTCTGGCATCACCTGCTGCTTATCTTCCTGCAGTGACATGTAGCATCTTTCCAGGTCTGAAAAGCACAGCCCTGACTCCAGTAGGGACTTGATTGCTATTAATCCTGTTAATTGAATTTGGTTCTTCTGTGCCACTTAGTAGTCTGACTGAAGGAGGGAAACTGAAAAGAAAAAGACTGGGAAACAAGCTCAGCTGACCCAAGGCATGTGACTCCTCCTGATGTTATAAATATGTGCCCCCTGCAGCTGAAGGGAGGCTGGTTGGTTGGGGCAGGAAGCAGTGGGATTGTGGTGGGAAGTACCTTGGGTGCTGCACTGGGAAGAAGCTGGATCCTGCTGTAATTGGGCTTTGAGGGATCTGCAGGCTGAATGTGAGTCCTAAAATTAAGTTAATTCCAGGAAATTATGAGACTTGGCATACATAGCAGGGAACTAAGTGTACTCTCAGGGATTGCCTTGCTTTGGTAGGGCTTTATTTCAAAGCTAGTGTGTGATCTACAATGGTATTTTTGGTTTAAAAACTATGTGTTTTGGGGTGTGTGGGCAGCAAAGGTGATTTCTGAATAGGTGGCTCCCCTCCAGGGTGGACCTCTCCCAGGTGACTCAGAGGAACGAGCTTTCCCATCAGAAGTGTGTCTGCATCTGCCTTTGCTCATGGGCAGGCAGGGCTTTGGTGCATGCCAGGTTTATGAGGAGCTCTGCTGCACTGTCACCTGCACTGGGTTCTGTGCTCACCAATAACTCTCAGCAAGAGAGAGAGCGCGGGCTCTTTAGAAACAGGTCGCTTCAGTCCTTTTTATGTTGATAGTATTTCTGTTGGAACAGGATTTTAAGAAGAGGTTTTGGGCTTTATTGCCTTTTCACAAATGAACTATGTGAACTCTTTATAGTGCTGGAGGTTTTGTTCCTTCTTGGGCACATCCAGAGCCTGGCTGCAATCTCTGGCTGAACGTTAGATGGTTGAGTAATAGTCTGGATGCTGTCTTCCTGATTTCTGGAGTGAGACCTGCATGTTAATTAAAACCTTGGGATGCCCTGCAATGCAATGCTGCTGTGCTATGTGTAAGCAGGCCACAGACGTATAAGGTGGTTGTTGATTTTCTTTGAGACAATTCCTTAATTTTTTTTTATTCTTGCCCTGTGCGTGTTCCCAGGAGTTGATGATCGTCACCAGGATGTGGAAGAGGCAGAGCTGGGTGTGTTGGGGGAGTGCTACACAGAAAGGTCTTGTAGCAAAGATCATGTAAGCCTAAATCAGAGATCTGATGTGAGTCAGAGATTTAATTTAATTAGTTCTAAAATTAGAGTGTAAGAAGAAGGCAGAGCAGCAGGAGGGAAGATTTGGGTCTATGCTTTATAAGTGAGAATTGAGCAGTACAGGTTGGTGCTGTTTATATAGATTGATAGAGGTGTCCTGTGGTCTTTAATATATCTAATAAGCATGTTTTATACACAGATTAGTGTGTATAGCTCAGTATTGCCATTCATTTAACTTAGACTGGTCAATTAATTTCTGGGTTTGCTTCCACATGTGAATGATGCTCCCTTGTCTTTTTTATTTTATCCCTTTAGAATTTCCACAGAAAATAGTATTGCCTTTTAACATGTGCATATTATCTAGTACCTGGTACTAGGTGTCTAGGGCTGGTGGTGACTGCTGCAGGGAAAATAATAGTTAATAACTACAGTTCATACACAAAAAAATATGCCAGCACTTACTTCTGGAGATTTTTCCTTTAAATTTAAGTTTGTTTTGTAAGCCAGTTTAAGTATCTTTCCTAGTGAATCTCTTGACCTCTTTTTAACATTTTAAAGAAGACTAAAGTGCTGTTGGTCAAGGAATGAAGTAAGATGTGACCTAAGCATCTTGGTAGCCAGCTAATTGAAAAGCAAATTTGGGCTTTAAAATTGCTAAGGAAGTGTATTTCTTGCAGATGGGGATTCCACCCTCCATCCACTTTTAAAAGAATAGCAAGTTAAAGGCTTTTAAGTTTGGGAACATGATAAAGAATCCATACATCCATTAAGAAACTTCCTGTAGTGAATGCCAATGGTCTTTCCAGTCCCTGAGAGGCAGAGTCCTGCTGATCTTGGTGGCTGTTTTGATTCTAGTTTGGGCTATGATGCAGATGCTGCTTCAAGGAGCTCATAGGGGTTTTGTGTGGATGTTACATCACTATGGGGTTAAGATAAACTCCACAACCATTATCTAAGGCATTCAGGATCTATAGGCATGCAGGGTATTTGCAGTATCCCAATGAATATCTAATCATGGTGTGTGAATAGGGCAGAGTGATCTCCCTGCTTGTTCTCAAGGTGTTTCTAAGCATCTTGGGCTCCTTTCCATGGCCCAAAAAGTGGTGAAGAGGTTCAGGAGGGGAATAGATGATGACAATGCTCAAGAAAGATATCCCAGTAAAGGGTTTTCAGTTGTGGAGGAAAATAAAAGCACACCCAGAAACTGTTCCTTGCTTTATCTGGTGCAGGTATCTGTCTTCTCTGCCTTGACTTGAAGAATGGTCTTGGTATGTGATGTCAAATCCCACGCTGCACTGATGGTCGTGGCCAGGTAGTGGGTCATTCAGTAGCTCAGTGTCTGTCACACAAAACCACGTGGAAGGGAGGAATGGCCCAAGGAGCAGCCAAGAAGGTTTTGGAGATTTACTGCTGCTTTTGGGGTCTGACTAGCATCAGTGATATATCTGATGGGCTGGGAATGTGCACGGCAGGAGGGATGGGAGGGGAACCCCGTGTCAGCAGGTGGCACTGTCTGCTGCGAGCTGGTCCCATGTTCTCCCCACACCTTCAGGTGCTGCTGTGGGAGCGCGACCTGGAGGAGCCCGACCCCTGCCTCCCCTCCATGGGGCCTGTTTACAACCATGCTGTAGGTACAGATGTGACACCCCTGCGCTGGTGGGCTCATCTCGTTTTTAAGGTGCTACTGTGACTCAAGGTCTGTGCTTAGCAATATATTTAAGGCATATTACATGTACTATTTTAAACGCATATTCAGAATGATTCTTGATGCTAAGAAAAGCCTTCCCTTGGGATGGTATTGTATCTGTAATAGAAGTAAGGCCTCTAGTAACTGCAGTTAGAGAACTGAATTTCATCTGCCTGAAACTCCCCTGCTGCTTCAGTGAGATGCTGAACTGATTCCAGCTCTTTTCAGTATTGGTCTAAAGTTGCAGACCATTGTTTAAAGGTTGCCTGTCTCCATCCAAAAGGCTTGGGGATCCCTACATCTTCACAGGGTTTAGCGAGCAATTTGGGACCTCAGGATGAATGGTAATAAATAATTGTCAGTAGTTAGTGCTGAGCCACAGCCATTGGAAATTATGAGGAAAAAATGAACTGGTGCTTCCTTGTAAACCCTGCAATTGTGGGTTCTCCCTGCCACAGGAGGAGCAGGAGTCCCACTCTGGGTCAGTGGTGTTGCAAAAGCAGAGACACTTTCACTTGAATGCTCTGAGGACAGAAATTGCTGCTGAAGTGAAAGGGAGTTGGGAGCAACCTCCCAGCCCTGCCTGATTTGTTCCAGGACACTATGGGAAGAGTGGGAGTGCTCCTGTATCTCAGGCAGTCTCTTCTCCTGAGTAGCTTCATCCATGAATAGGCTGTAGTAAATGCAGCTGTTGCTGATGGTGGGGTCTGGTCTGCAGCCCCTTCTTGTGCATGTGTGCACTCTGATTTCCCTCTCCACAGCCCCCATCTCTTGGAGTGTTAGGAATCAGGATGGCCCTTTCCCTCCTTCTGAGCACACCTGGTTGCCCTTGCATGGGAGCTTTGCCCACCTGCCTCCTGGGTGAGGGAGGAGTGTAGTTCATATCTTCAACAAAAAGTCATTTTAGGTGACAAAATACTTTTCTGTCTGGTACATGATAGGCCTGTTGAATGTGGGTGCTGCAGTGCTTGCTAGCAGTCCTGACTGAAGGATAGTTAAGGGGGAGCATGGCACCTAGTGACATGTCTCACCCTGATTGAGCTGATGCTGTGCTGATGTCTCGCATACCGATTTCTTGCAGCGTCCCAGTTGAAAGCCAGCTCCCTGCCCTTATTAATGCCTCAGGGGGTTGTGGTGTTTCCTAAACAAAGCTCTGCCAGAGCTGGAGGAAATAGGTAGTTTCAAGTGCAGAATGAGCCGGGATATTCTGCCCTATTTTTTAGCAAAAGTTGGTGTTCTGGCTGTCTGTCTAGCTTCAGTCATATCAAAGCTGGTATCATCCCTACTGGCCTTTGCTTCCTATTGCTAGATGTAGGACTTAAGGGCCTGTTAAAAAACACTTATTTTTGTGTGCCCCTGGGTCCCCAGCCAGTCCCGGTTGCTGTGTGCTGGTCACCTGCTCTGTCTCACTTGTCTTGGATCATTTTCCTTCCAGGTCATTGACTAACAATGGAGGGGGGAAAAAAGGTGTTCAAGAAGCCAAGTTATATGGGGCATGGAGGAAAAACAAAGATGCTTGGTGACAGCTCTGCTTAGGTGGTTGTGACTGTATCTGCAGCACTTTCATTGTCTGAGGTGTTCCACATATGTTCTTCTGATGGGCTCAGCCTGGGGCTGGCACTCAAGTGCAGTCAGCTGGGAGTCAGCTAGGGATGGCCTTGGGAGAGGCACTTAACTCTCTCCTTCTCACTGATGGGGAAATGGATAAAAGTAAAAATGCTCGCCTCCCTCTGAGGTTGGTGAGAGATTAATTGGTTAATGTTTGTTAAATGCTTTGAAGTTGAAATAAGGCAGATATGTGCTAACCTGAATTGCAAAAGCTAGATGTGTCAAGCGGAGGTAAAGGCTGTGCTGAGGAGACTTTATAAGCCTTAAACTCTGCCATTCAGACATCAGGCGCCTCATGGGTTGACCTGTGCTCAGAGGCAGTCAAACACAGGGATTAGAGAGAATGGCAATTGCAACACAGAGGTCTTTCCCTCCCTATTAAGTCCTGGACCAGGCTGCACCCCTGCTCACAGGGATGAGCTGTCATGCTGCAGCCAATGGCAAGATGCAGGCCAGCTCTTGCTGTAGTAGTGGCAGCATCGCATCCTCCCTGTCCTTGGGACAGAGCTGTGTGGGAAAGAAGGGCTGGCACGTTTTGTGATGAGTGACATCTGATTCCGGGTTCAGTTTTGGGGAAACCAGAGCTAGAACGGGGTTGAGCAATATGGACTCCCTCCCGGGGAGGAGCGTGAGAACTAGTGCACCCAAAGCAAGAATGTGTTTGGTGACCTGGGTATAAGCCATGGCTGGTGGGGGCGGTGGTACTGGAGCTGTGTTTAGCCTGGGTGTGTGTCCACCCACTGGTGGTTGCTCAAGAGGCTGAAGGAGGAGGCAATGCTTGCTTGGCTGCTCAGCAGCCTGCTGGGGGTGAACCCAGTGAGGAGCCCTGGCCATAATGGGATGTCCCATCCCTAGGGAAAGGGGATGCCATGGTGTGGCTGATGCTCTGGGTTTGAGGCTGAGCACTCCTGGGGCCTGTGTACTGGCTCTTAGAGCAGGCTCTCAGCGTGCCATGCATTGTGCTGCATTGTCCATGTACTGCAAGACATCCACAGGGGAAGAAGAGGGGGTCAGAAACCATTTTCTCTTCCTGAAGTGGTGGACAGGGACAAACTTTGTCCTGCAGGATGAGGAGCAGTGAGAGAAGTCAGCAACAGAACTGGGTCTCCCAGCCAGTGCTGTCATCAATGAGACCAGGCTTGAAACTTTTCCTCTGGAGGGACAGAGCATGTAGAAGTGGGTTAGCATTTATCTGCTACCTCTTCTGGACCCTGTTGTCTACCTCCCACGGCACAAAGTTGCTGGAAGAGTGCTGAATATAGGACTATGCAAGCTTGTCTTCTGTCATCCCATTTCTCCACTGTTCAAAGTCCCTAGTAGCAGATGACCACCACAGTCCTTCTGGTTTTGTCCTTCTTGTGATGCAGGAAGAACTGGAGATGGTGCTGGCCTCTAGGTAAGGAAGCCTGGGGTGGCAAATGTGGAGGCAGGCTGGGACAGTGAGCTGTGTTAGCCTGGCTTCAAATCATCAGCAGGAGCTGGATGGGTTGGTCACTTTGTGCAGGAACAGCAGAAGTGTACCTTGTGGGAGTGGCTTGCTAAGGTCTGGGGCCAGCACATGATACTGGGGTGAGTGAACATGTGGACCTCCAATAGGCATTTGGGACAAAGCAATGGAATACCAGACCTAGAGACACCTGGCCCTGTGGCAGCCCAGAGCTGAGCTGCAGCTCTGCAGTAATTGGCAGTATCTGGACAGCCAGACCTTCCTGGAGCAGGCTGGGCTTTGGCAGGCAGATCAAGAGATTTGAGTGGGAGAAGATAAGTAACATCCTGGGAAGGCTGGGGTGACAAGGTGGAGTCTGGAGGAGACTGTAGGTATCTTTTACTTTCATTGGCTTCTCCTTCAAACATGGAACCTGGAGCTAAGAGGCAGCACTGAAGACAGCACTGTGGTCCTTGCAGAGTGCCTTCTGTGCTCCCCTTCCTGCCTTCCAAAGCAGAGGGATTGCTTTGCCTGCACCCATTCCTTGGCACAGGCTTTGTACACTGCTTGGTGGTTACCAGTGGCTGTTCTGCACCACTCCTTTCCCCTGGGAAAGATCAAACAGCTGCTGCAGCTTGTCATCCAAATGCCTCCAAGAGGAAAAGAGCCTGGGGACCTGTTTTACAAGGGTCAAAGAGATGTAAATAGTTTTTTTACAAAGACTTCTGCTCTACTTCCCCCATCCCAAATGCTCTAGCAGCCTCTGAGGAGGTTTCTTTTTGCTTCAGTTACTGTACCCTGCTGAGGACTCAGCCCACACAGCCAGTTTGGGGCTCTTCGAGGTTTCTTCAAGGAAGCAGCCAAATGTTTGTTTTATGGATACCCTCATAATGCATATGGGTTTTCCAAGGAACAGCTAAAGGCGAGGGGGAGGGGTGGACTATGAGGATTTCATCTGGGTTGACTCATGCTTTTTGCTTCAGATGGGTTTATTATTCATCATGTACCCATTACTGCCTGGGGTCTGCTTAGCTCTGTGCTCAAGAAAGATGATTTTCTTTTTTTTTTTTTTTTTTTTTACTTTTGCTTAAACCACATTACTGCAGTACTGCTGAGCACTTGTTTGCTGTTGCTATAAGTGCCTTCGTCCTAAGATTCTGGGATGAGGTGGGAGATAACAAACTTCTTCATCCTTTTCTGTAGTTCCTGGACAGCCCTGCCCCACCCAGCCAGAGGAACTCTTTCCCCCAGCAGGAAAACTGTATTGACGAGTTAAATGGCGTGCAGATATGGTGGTCTCACGCGTGGGTCTTTGGAACTGCTGCTGAAAGCAAAAGGTGAGAGGAGGAGGTTAATGTTTTGCCTGTGAATCCTCTTGTCCTGAGCACCATGTGGATGGAGGATGATTACTAGAGCAAAACTAATTTTATGTGAAATTGGGAATTTCCCAGGGAATGACAGCTCTGCCTTCCTGTGCTGTTGTCTTCTGTGACTAAGTGTGCTCTTGGGTGTGGGCACTGCATATTCTGTCTCTAACCTGGAGAGCTATCTTCTCTGGAGGTCTGTGGTGCCAGTGACAGCTGTGCTGTCCAAGGATATGCAGCTCTGAAACTGGCTGTGCCATTAGGGGAGTCCCACTATGCCTACTCAGAGAAAATCACCAGAACCACTTCTTGGTCTTTGTTTTTGATGTCAGAAGGTCCTGTAGAAGGTAAATCCAGTGGTTACGTGCTAGGCCTGGGAGGGGTGGACCTGCAGAGATGACACTCTTAGAAGAAAGGAGTTAAGGTCTTCTGGGAAGCAGTGATATCTGATCTGTTCTTGTGCACTTGAACTATTAGAATTACACTTTTTGGGCTGGGAATTTCTATCACTGAAGGCTTTTTACAGAAATTGAGTTCTGTGAAGAGGGATGAAACTCTACTGCAGCAGGTTGAAATAGCTGTGTAATGTAAGCTCTCCTTCACCTCCCAAACCTCACTGTTGTTAACAGTAGCAGATGTGTGAGTTTGAGGAGATGATGGGGTCAGTGCACTGAACCCCAGGCTCAGCTGGAGGGAAGATGCAATGTCTTATCCTAACTACTGACTCATTTGATGATCAATGACATATGTCTCCTTTCTCCATAGCCCAGCTGATAAACATCAGACAATACTTCCCAGGTCAGCTTCTTTAGGCCACTGGAAAAATGATTCATTTGATGTAAAGCCCCTGGGAGGTGATGGCCTGTTACATAAATGGCAGGTCTTTGTATAACCTAATGGTGGAAGGGCAGCACTTGGGGTTCTGGGTGCAGTTGGGTGGAAAGCTGAGCAGATAGCACCTTCCCAAACAGCTGTTACTGTGGGAGAGATAGCTTAATTCCAAAGGTAAGTCCTGAAACAGAAGTCAGGGCAGTAAGGCAGTATCAAAACCATGCTTTGGAGCGTGTGAGATCCTGGGCTAAAATAGAGCAGCCTGTTGACAAAAGTACATTTCTTGCCATTAAAATTCTTACGTTCCCTGCTTGCTGAGTGTGCCCTGTTTTCTACAACACAAATGACCCAGTTTGAATGAACCAATTAAATCTTTGAGCTATACTGACAAAAAAGATTGTGCAAAGCATCTTTTCACTGAAGCTCACTTAATTCATGGAGTGCTGAGGCTAGAAGTGAAGAATGAAACTTGTGATAGAGAAATCAAATTTATGGACATCCTGAAGTTCATGCATCTTGAGAACTGTTCTTTATCAAAGGCAGGGACATGGAGTTTCCCACATCTCTTTGTTTTCCTCTTTGGATTTTGATACTTTTGAGAGCTATCTTTGGTCTTACTTATTAATCCTATTTGCTGCAGTGGTGCCACAGGGAGCCACTGCCTCTGGCATGATGAGCTTTCAGTCTAATTTGAAACAAGATGTAACAAGGGAACACAACCTGGAGTGGGAGGCAGAGGGTGTAATGAGATCCCAGATTTGATAGCCTGCATGTTGCACAATGTGGTGTGTTTGAGCACCTTGTTTGCAAACCTTGGGTCTCTTTTTGTAAGTTTTAGGGAATGATTTCAACCCGAAGGTCAAAATCAATACATGAAGAATAACAATGTTAGTTTCAACTGGTCTTGAACTATTAATTTGCCTGTATTTTTTGAGATGAAGAAACTCAAGTAGAGGTGGTTTTTTTTTAGACCTGGTACACAAAGTATTCAGTGGTGATGTCTGAACTTGCCAAAAGAACTTTGGGGATTTCTAGTGCTGTTGAAGAAGTAACACAATATGATGTGAAACTGAACAAGAGCAGCCAAAGAAGGGGCTGCAGCTCTTGGGGAATTTAAAGGTGAGGAGGACAATGCACTGGTTTTAATGGGAATACAGGGAGTTATTAAACGAGGGATGAGGGATCAGTAAGGATGGAACTCATCAGCTGCTTTTAAAATGTAGGATGTAGAAAAACTGGGGGAAATGTGTTGGCATGCATCCCAGGCTGCACTGATTTATTTTTAAACAAGGAATCTATCATTATGAGATGTAAAGACTTACAGCAGCTGTTATCTGTGCAGGGATGTGAAGGTGCTTGGGCATCCTGGGAGTGAAGTGAAAGTGGATCTTCCTTCTCTCCTCCTTATTCCTCCACAGTAAAAGATGATCAGCCCCTTCCTGTCAAGTATTTCCCCTTGTTTTTTTTTCCTTTTATCATTAGCTTTGCTCTGCCCTTGCAGCTTTTTCTGGTTCAAAGTGTCTGCAATTACCCAGGTACTGGAGGATTTGGCTATGGCGGTGTGACTTGTGTAGTTTGACTTCATCAGTTCAAGACAGACAGAAAGCCAAAAGGACCCTGTTAGCTTACCCCATGTTTATCTGGAAACATGAGTAGCCACCCTTGGAGAGCTGTGTTGCCCTTTTACTTTTTTTTTTTTTTTTTTGGGGGGGGGAGGAGGGAGGGCTCCACACTTCAATTCATAAAGTGTCTACAGGTAGAAGTGAAATCGCAGGAAGAGGAACAGTAAAGGACCCTTTGCAGGGAGGAAACTACCCAAATCTCTCTGTAGAGGCCTGTCATGGGGAGATCTGATGGGCTTTGGGGTCAGATCTCTATATCTCTTTCCAGCCTTGGCACAAGACTATAGCTGGAGCTCAGAAAAATACAAAGTATGTGGAGAGAAGGTTCTCTGTTGGGAGAAGAGACCCAATTGCCAGCTCTACTTTGGCTCCTGAGTGCCAGTCCATCAGTGGCTCACGTGGATATCAGGGTTCAGCTGTCCCAGGCACCAAGCAGAGATTATTTCTACCACACATAAAAAGATTGCAAGGTTTGGTATCTGCTTTGAGGTTCTTGCTGCTGGGCTTAGTAAAGAGGCTTAGGAGTGCTCAAACCAGGGAAATAAATCTGCTGCACCTCTTATCAAAAATAATAGATAGTAGGCTTCAAAGGAAGAGGAAAGCCTTTGGTTTGTATCCTACTTATGTGTCTGGTCTGTCTGATTCTCAACCTTGTTTCTTTATACCAGTGTAACAGTCAATGGGAAAATAGAAACTGATATGTCTAGGAATAGATCTGGTGAGTGGGTGGGACACCTCCAGAGCTGGGGAGGCTCTTCAAAGAGAGGAAATGTTATCTCCACCTGGGCTGCTGCTGCAGACTGCTGAGGGGCAGGGCTGTGGCTCACCTGGATTTCACGTGGCTGCCCAAGGGGGATTTTTATGGAGCAATCGTGGTAATTAGCAAGCACAAGTTTTTCCACGTACCAAACATTGTCAAGGGCAGTAATTCAGCCCCTTGTTATTGTAGTGAGTGTTGGGCAGGAGTATCCTGGGAATTTGTCACATCCCAAGGGGGGGAGCCATCAAAGTGTCCTCAACTTGCTGATGTTGGCTTGCCACCCTGAAACAAAGGGCTGATGAAATAGTATTAGCCAAGCTGGTCACTAATGAGGGCAAAAGAACATCTAGAGCCAAGATTTGTTTATAGCTCTTTGTTTTGTCATTGTTAGGGACACAGAAGAGGAAGTGTCACTCAGAATATAAATCATGACGTCCAAACAAAGGACTGACATCCGGGCGTGATTCTGGATTTCATGTCCTAGGAATCTCCTGAGGTTTAAAGCCCAAAATTTTACCCTAAGATGTTGGCAATCCATCCTGTTTTCATAAGGTTGTGTCACTTCAGGACAGGGGCAAAGAGACAGTCCAAATCTCTAGACCAGAACTGGCATGTGCTGACAGCTGAGAACATCCATATCAACTTCAAGAGCCTGAACGAGCTAGGGATAGCACCTGTACTTGGGTCCTGGATCTCACCATGGTTGGTTGTAGATGCCAAGGGGAATAAACAGGGCAAGTATAAAGTCATTCTTCCTGTGATAAAGCTCTGTGTGACTTAGGGACTTGCCAGCCAGAGGCTTTATCTCCATCATGTTTAATAGCCACTGAGGGACAAGTCCATGAATTTATTTAATTGACTTTTGACTCCCTTGATGTATTTGGCATCCACAACATCCTGGGGCAATGAGTTCCACTATGCAATTAGATTGTATGGGGAGGGGGGGAAAAAAAAAAATCCAACTTCCTTTTGTTTGTTTAAACCTACTATATGATAATTTATTTAGTATTCCTTAATTCTAGTGCTCTGAGTAATCCTGAACAACATCTACTGTTCATTTTCTCTGGGTCACTTCTTTTTGTGAACTCTGTCTTAACCATACCCTACTTTGTAGCCTGTTTTCCACCACTGGAGTTACTGTGATTTTTAGACAAAAGCCCTTCCTATTTTTGCTCCTCCCTGGCCAGGAGAGGGGGTCTCTGTGCCCTGTCTAGCTCTGTAGATCCCTGTTGTGATGATAATGATGAAGGCCACAACTGTGCAGAATGATGCAGCTGAGCTGACCCACCAGTTGAACAGCAGTGTGGCAGAAAGAATTGTTTTATCTTCTCTGCTTCATAACAGTTTCTACTGGGTGCTAAACCCTTCTGATTACTGCTCAACAATATGGTGACATTTATTTGTGACCTTACCCACGACATCTTCATAATACACTCCCTGACAGTGATTGCTAATGTGGAGCTGTAATATGCAGGTATAGCACAGCCAGCTTTTTCCCCTGTCTATACTTTTCAGTACTGAAATTTGTCTGCCACTTTCTTGTTCAGCTGCTGTGTCAATAGTCACTTGCACTTTTCTCTCCGTTGACTTGAAGCCTTGAACTCTACTGAATCATTCCATTTGTCCTTTTGCTAATCACCTTTTCAGAGTCATTTATAGAAAGCTGAGCTGCAGAGATTCCTGTTGGGTGTCACGTCCACTGGGAGAGTTGATGTCTTATTACTGTTTCAATTTTTAACTCAAAGCAGTTGCTCCTTTACTTTATGGTACCTTAAATTCTTCAGAAGCCTTTAGAGGAGGGATCTTGAAATTGGTTCATTAGCAACAAAAGTTCATTGTATCAAGCAGTGCCATTTCTTGCCTACGCTTAGGGGGACCTTAATGGACTGAATGAGGCACAACTTGCCTCCCCAAAACCTGCAAGTCTTCCCCAGTCCGTCACTTCTCTCTGCGTACTTCATTGCTCTGTTTATAGGAGCTTTCCTCCCTTCCCCCAAAAGTGCAGTATGGATCTTGAGCTGGGTGATTGCATGTTTGAGCCCCTTCAGAGCTGCTGGGGGGATTTAATCCCTGGCTGTGGTTCTGTGTTACTGAGATCTATCAGTTTATTGTGAGCAAGAGTTAATTGGAGGCTTCCTTAGCCCTTTGATCATAGACTCTTCAGTGTGTTTTGTTACTAGTCCCTGTGACTTAGAAAATTCTGCTTGGAAACTTTGTTGTATTTTTGGCAGCTGTAGATCTGAAATTTTAGACTCTGCTCTTATATTTCATTATTTAGACAGTGCTTCTACTTAGCCTCATTTTACTCTTTATTGTCCCACTTTAAGCATGCTAGCTTCTATAATTTTTTTTCCACACTTAATGACTTCAAGTGTTCTTCCCACCACCTGAGTGTGTGTTTTCTTTACTGCCTTTTCCTTTTTAATTTTCTTTGAACAAGTATTTGTGGTTTTAGGCAGCTCTCTATACAAGTTAAACTTACATCACAGGTTTGCAAGGCTCCCTTCAAGACTGTCAGTTTTAGAGTGCAAAGGCCCACTGGCAAATATACCTGAAAGCAAACCCACTAGTTCCTGGGTGCTGCCCAGGATGTGCTAAAAGAGGCTGTCTGCCTGAGAGGTTGTAAATTGCTACTGGAGGGAACAGTAGCTTCCCATTTTAAATGCAGACATCTTCCCTCCTGTCAGTTATCTCATCTGTACAGGGAGAAGGACATCTCCTGTTTGTGCTTATATCCTCCTATATCCATCACAGCCTCACTTATCTCCCTTAAGGTTTAGCAGTTGTTACCCTGTTCTGGATGGGTGGGTGATGGAGTAACTCTGAGGCTGCAATGTCTGGGCATAGAACCTCAACCCTAGAGACTCTGTGGCACTTGTTGATACAGTTAACTTGGCTGTGCTTGTTGATAAGTTCTCTTTAATGTATGCCTTAATGCCCAGCTCCTTGATGCTCAGCTCCTCCACCTGCACAGCCTGCTCTCAATCCTGTATAATTTGTACCCACTCATTACCATTGTCCTGCTGCTTATCTTCCCTCCACCAGGTTTCTGAGGTGCTGGTTATGTTAATAGCCCCATCTGAAACCAGGGCACTGCTGTTAGCTCACCTTGCTTTTTAGACCCTTGGTGCTTGGATAGAAATGCAGATGTGGTTCTCCTTTTGTTCTCTCTCTGCAGGCCAGAGAGGGATATCTGCTGGGGCTGAAGTCTGTTGTTTCCTTCCAGACTTTTTTTTTGGCTTCCCTCCTATCCTTTTATTCAAAGATACAAAACTTTCATGGCTTCTCCACTGGAGACTGCATTTTCCCAAACCACAAGTCTTGTCAAACTGTTGGCTCCTACGATATTTAGTTTAAAAAACCTTCTCTGTGTGCCAGTAGCCCTGTTGTTTAGATTTAATACTAGGATCTTTATAGGCTTTACCTATTCAAGCCTGTCTTCACAGTACTATACTCCGAACTTTGCAATGTCTCTGGATTTCACTATGGGGCACTGGGGGAAGCACTTCTGATGCATGCCACTGGGTTGGCCCTGGCCTTTAGCCTGGTAGCTACTGGCTAAATCTTGCCTTCAAGATTGTTGTCTCCATCCTGCATTGGTGGCAGCCATGTGGACCACACCCTGAGTTCTTCCTCAGCTCAGAGTAGGGGCCAGTCCAGATGTGAGACCACCCTGCTAGCATCCAACAGGCAACTGATGTTCTGGTTCTCAGTTTTCTGTTCCCATTACACTGATCTTTTTAATCCTGTTCACAGAATACTCTGTTTTCAGAAGGATATCCTTATGAAAGAATACAACTTCCTCCTCCACTGACACTTTTTTGGAGCTGCTGGTCTGCATGAGTGCTCCATGGTGTTCTTCAATGTCACTGCTATCTTGATTCCCAGCAGACCTCCAGTTTGTTCTTGCTGCAAGACTTGGCACTTTGTCTTTCAGGTCCAAGGGTACCCTTCACAATGTACAGACCTGAGTGATCCGCACGTGATCAGCCCTAACGCATGCACAAAGCAGTCCAGCTGTGTATGTACAGCTAAAATACTCTGCTCAGGCTTTATGATCCCATTAAAATAGACTGAAGGGGATGATCACCTGCAAAGGGTCTTCAGACATCCACTAAACAGGGATAGACTGAATAAATGATTTCTTAAACAGTACCATAATCAGTTGTAAACAGACTTTTTTTTTCTTTTCATAGGAGTTTGGCATCTTTTTAAGACTGTTGCTTTTTGAGACATCCTTCAGATATGCAGCAAGGGGCTGTAGGGATGTCTTCCGTTCCTGAGGAAAACTTTTAACTGTTTGTGCTGTTGCTCAGTTGCAAGAGGAATCCTTGTCCTGTCACTTAGTGATTCAAAATCACCTCCATTACATTCTCACCACAAATTTAGGATTGCTTGTGTAGAATGTGCTGTGAATTCTGGACAATTCCACTAAATAACATAGTCTAAGCACTCCAAACAAGCCTGAAACATAACCACATGCCACACAAGCATTCATTTTGAATGTCTGGGGAGTTGCGGTGACTTGCATCATTTAAAAGTGGTAGATTTTGTGAAATGTGGAGTATAGAAAAATTTGAGAATTAATCCAACCACCTTATTTGGCCTGGGTTTTTTAAACTCCTTTAGCTTTTTGGTTTGTTGCTTGTTTTCCCCCCCTCCCTGGAATTGATAGTGAACAGGAAGTGGGGACTAGAACCACTATAACCATGGTGCAGTGTATTAGTGTTCAGTTATGGGAAAATATGACCCAAAAAAATGGCTCTGGTTGCTTAGTAAATATGAGAGGCTTATTATTTCTTTGTTAATTAAATCTCCAGCCTGAAGATATGCTAATTATTTTAGATGTCAGTCTAATTTCTAAGAGAGCTTCTTCAAAAGCATGTGAGGAAAAAGTCTAGGGCATGGACATAGTAATTTTATATAGTAATTTTAGATTTTATTTGATGCCGTACCTTGAAAACAATAAATTCCATTTACCTGCTTGCTTTTGTAAACCTGTTGATAGATGTAGCTCTTAGCGTGGGTTTTAAGACAGTTAGCTGCAGCCAGAGGATTGTTCTGAATTAATTCTTGTTTCATTCAGAGCAGTGATTTATTTCCTTTTAACTTTTTCTTTCAGCTTGTGAATTCCTCTGGATGTGTCGCAGAGAAGGTGCAATTGCTTGGGAAAAACAAAAATCCAATTAAGTGTATTAATACATAGCTGATGGAAACTGCTTTTCTTCGTTACCTCTTACAAACCATGTGACATCAGTCTGGAGATTCCTGGAGACTCATGGGCTTGGGTCAGAAAGCAAGTGTCTTGGCAAATTGTCTTGGCAAAACATTCAGACTAGACTGAAACTTTGCTAGTGACATGGGATGCCCTCAATTGCTCTTCCCTTGCACAGACCCAGGCACTGTTAAATAGCCACCTCTTGTTTCCAGCCTGACTTTGTCTAGTTGTGGCTTCTAGCCTTCAGATCCTGTTATTCCTCTGCCAGAATGAGGAGCCCATTAGCTGTGATAGGCAAATCAAACATCTCCTAATTGATCCAGTGATGGGGTTACTGATGATAACAAACAGATGAACCTGATGACCTAGGAGGTCCTTTCTATTTCAGTGTTCCATGGATGTAGCACAGTGTTAATGCCAGAGTGAAACACAGGTATATTTGCCCTACATCTTTGCAAGTGGGCTCCATGGTGTGTCCAGTAGTTGTGATTAACATACAAAGTCTGTCCCCTGAATCAACCCATCACACAAACAGCTCCTGGGACCGAGCATGTACAGCAATGGATACGAGAAGAAAATAGCATTTGAACACTGATAGACTTGTATGCTGCACCTGGTCCTGAGCCAGTGATGGGTGGACAAGCAGTAGCTCATGCAAGTATGAACCTCTGTGGTGAAGACAGCTGGATGGTAGGACAGACAGCAACAGAGACCAAGTGCCCATCTAACAAATTCAGAAGGGAGAGAAAGGAAAGTCCCACAAAAGGTGCATGTGTAAGCTTTATGAAGACTTATTAAATCCTACTTGGAAGGCTCAATTCCTGCAGCCCACATATTGGATTATGGCATTATTTTTGTTGGGAAACAGAGTGAATACAATCCCAGCCCCAGAAGGGACTGCAGGCTGGGAAATGCCAGCAGTCCATCATGAAGATAATTTTGCTGTTGGTCTTGCACCATCATGGACAAACTGTTGGAGGATGTTCAGCCAAGACACTGGGTATTTCAGGGCAAGGTGAACACCAATGGGAGCTGGGCCCCTTTGCCACATGCTGCTTGTGCTATTGGTTTTACTCTTCTTCTAGGAATGGGTGATGAAAAGGTTCAGATCATGGTTTAGATGTTCCTCAAAACACCGAAATAGCATTGATTTGGGTCTTTCCCTGGCCTTGTTACAGCTCTAGGATGCTGTTTGTTTCTGCCATATGCTGCTTTCAATAGCCAATTGCTAATCAGTACATGCTTCCCACCGCTGTCACTAGGCATTTGTTAGCTGATCTGCCCTACCATTAGACTTAGTGACCTGACTGCAACAAGATGTTTATTAAGTTGGATATGGGTGCACAGGCCAGTGTGTGTATTTCATTTGTGTTAAATACAAATGAAAAGCTGTGGCTAGTTAGATGTAAGCAGGTAAACCTTGGCACTTCCCAGGGCAAGCACATTCCTGCTGCAGGGATAACAGAGTTCTGCAGGTGGATGAGTGCCTGTGGAAAAGACATTGTTTATAACAATCCTCAGGGAAACTGGCTGGGTTAAATATGAGCTGAATTATGAAGTGCATGAACTTGAGAAGCAGACAAAAGGACTCTGAGCAAATGCTTAAGACAGCACCAAACAGGATGAAAGAGTTCCATGGGCCCACAAATGCTTTGGGAAAGGTTCTTTCCCCCTCTTTAATGGAGGATAAGTGGGAGGCCAGAGAAATGTAGAACAAAAAGGGGCTCCAACAGCATAGGTGCAGTCTCTAGTGATGTAGAGAGGGAAGATGGTGCTCCTCTCTCCTCCAGAAGGAAAAAAAAGTGGGGAAAAAAAGACAAAGACATGTCTGTTGGAGATCCTGGAAGGTGCCTTTATCTCAGCACATCACTAATTGGTGAGTGTTCATCACTCTTTTTGGGAGGCATAATCCATACCTGTGGGAAAGTCCATAGGCAGGAAGTCCAGACCCGTGGTGTGGGCAGGACTTGGAGCATGTCTTCCTGGGCATAGTGTGCCTCATCTGACCAGCCATGTAGACAGATGCTTGATGATGGGGTCTCTCTTCAGCCTTTGTGCAGTTCAGAGCACAGTCAGAGAGACCTCTGCTCAGCATGAATGGAGTGGCTGATGTCTGGCCATAAGCTATTGTGTAGACAAATCCTTGTGTCAGACGCTAAAGAGGGCTTTGGTGTGGGAACTAATGTCAGAAGTCTCATGTTTGTGTGTAAGGGAAGCCATGCTAGCTGGAATTTGTCATGGTGTCCCAGCACTATTTCCAGAAAGTGTCTGGCAAAACATTCCAGCCAGAGCATAGGGATTATTAGCTCAGTAGTAAGTGCATTAGCTGAAAATCAAGCACAAACTTGTAAGGAATTTGATCACTTTAGACTTGCACTCAGAAATATTTGACCACAGTACAGAGAAGCAGACTTGAGGGTTACACATTGAATGCCTGCATGAAATTTGGGTTTTGGTGTGTGAGTGGAGACAACTGAGCAGGGAGGACTGAATAGAGATGATTTAAGTGTGTTAGACCTAAAGTGATTCCCCTAAATCCTAATGCATTTCTGGTGATTCCTCTTCCCTCTGAAGGATCAAGGGATGTGCCATTATCTTTGATAAGGCTTGAACTATTCCTTTACCAACCAGAGTGATGCTGTTGAAGGTAATGATGCTATTTGACAGCATGTTTACCTTTCTCATATGAAGGTGTTTAAACTGTTTTACATCTCACATAAAAGGAAAAGTCTCCCCTTCCCTAGGTATTGTCACATCATCAGCACATTGGGGAAAGGTTGTACAGGGGCTGAAAATTAATAGTGCCTTAGAGTTCTGCAGCTTTTAATTTAAAAATAGGGTGTTTTGACCAAATGCAAATATTCATGTTATTTGTATGGTCTCCTAAATTTGGGGAATATGGAACGAGAAACAGAAGATTATGGAAAATCCATAGTTCTCACACAAACATAGTCTGTTTTCCATTGCAGTTGCTTTTTTTTTTTTTTTTATGAACAGTTGTTAGGCTTTTTGGAAATTATCCTCACTGGCTTGCAGTTCTGGTCTCATTCCACAGCAGCAGTCACCTGTAGTCATGACACTGTGGTCTTCTTTCAGATACATGCGTAGAAATATCTTATTCTCAGTTATCTTTTACAGGCCAAAGAAATTTGGGATCCAATCTTCAGAGGAATGGCTGAGGGATCACATGCATGGCTAAAAGTACCTTCTGTCTGGCTGTGGGATGGGGTAGAGATCAGAGTTTCATAGTGCAATTAGCAGAGTAGGGCGTGGTGATACTATAATCTAAGAACAAGCAACACCCACATGGGGTGTGGTTTTGGCCTCCTGATGTTACAGCAACAATGAGTAGTGGCACTTAGGCCACCACACCCTGCGGCTAGTTCTGACACTATAGTGCCTTTGCCACCAAGAAAACATAAATAATAATTTTGCGGGGAGAAAAGTATGATGGTCTTGTCTCTCATTGTTCAGGTGGGGATGGCTGGTGATGAGGGTTGCTGGGTGACATAGAAGCACTCTGCTCTCACTGGAGGCCAGGTTGTTGGTACCCCTCATTGGAGTGGCACTGACAGGGTCCAGCTGGCAGCACAGGACAGGGCAGTGTTACTCAAGTGGGTCATTCTGTGCTGCATAATCCTTAGTGCACTGTGCTCATGGGCTCTCCAGGCACTCTTCTCACTGTTCACGGGAAAATAATCTCAGTACAGGGTCTGCTGAAATTCTGTTATTTCACTAGCCTAGTGACAGTCATTGTCTTTTACTTCAGTGTGTGAATTGAAGCCAGAGTCACTAAAATTTCTGCTTTGTTCCCAAACAATGGGGTTGCATGCCTTTTTTTTTTTTTTTTTTTCTTTTTTTCTTGCATGATGACTCTGGGTTTTCAGCTGGTGTGCCATGCTTCCCTTCTAGCTGTGGCCCATGGCTGGTGCTCTGCAGAGGTTGGAGAATACCCATAGTGAATCTAGGTAGTTATGCAATGCTGCACATGAAGTAAAATTCCTTTCTAACCCCTGCAGGCGATCAGTTTACGCCCTGAATGATGAGATTTTGATTACCCTTATCTAAGCTGCATATACTGTTAACGGAGATGAAATCAGCTAGCTCTACTATGTATCAAAGTACAGACCTTGGTGGCCTTCTAAGGCTGCAAGTCCTTTGTGGCTCCATGGGACGTCGTGGTGCTTTGCCATGGGAAATCCTTTCACTAGGCAGATGTTACTGAGGCTTTGTAGATCAAAACTCAACTTCTGCCATCTCCAGCCTAACAATTTTCAATGAGCAAATGCTGCCCTGGAAAGCGTTGACAGTAGGAATGGCAGGCTGCTTCCTCAGAGTTGGTGGGGAGAGCTTGTTCCTTTGATGCCTGGAACATCCCCAACCTCACATGGCATTGGTTATAACTTGGGGAGCGACTTTCCTCTCCCAGCGAGTGCAGCTTCCCAAGGCAGCCTCATTCTTCTGCAAACAAAAGTTGTTGAGCTGTGGGAAGGCTCCTGGCTGGAAGGTGGGAAATTTCATAGCCGGAATGAGACTGGGTGGTATGTTACACACTTGGATACATCTCTCCCCTGGATTTCTCTGTGTTATATTTCATATCCAGAAAAACATAAGTCCATATTTTGAAAACCCAGTTCAGCAGTACACCAGAGCTGCTTATACCCTTCAGCCTGATGTGAGGGAAGAATTGATAAATTGATCAGTTTTCAAGGCCAGGAGATAACAATAGGACTTAGTCTGATGTGCTGTGCAAACCAACCACAGATGACACCAGTGATTCCCATACCAGGTCTGAGAGATAGCATTGTTGTTTTGACTTGTGGAGGATCTCTCACACCAGGGGGATGAGTTCCAGTGTAAGACCAGGGATGAATAGACTGAAATAGGTGTGACCCAGAGGATAATGTGGCCTTCTGCATCTTAATATACCCACCTTTGAAATGCAAATAATAACAGGGCCACCCTGTAAGGATTCATTAGTCCTTTGAAGATGGCCTATAACACGTGCCATTACTGTGATCTTCCAAACTTGGCCTCATCCCTGACTTTTGCACATACACCTCTCACTGTTGCTCACTTCCTGATTAATTTCCCCCTCCTCCCTGGCACTGTCAAGCTAAGTCAGCAGTGACAAAGGCCTGTCCAGGACAGTCAGCCACATATCATGGTGGCTCATGGCCTGGGAAGGGCTGCAAAGATGAAATCAATGATCTGTCTCAAGCACAGAGTGCTGGAAATTGCTGCCATTGCATTGTAGATGTGACAAATAGACCCAGGACTTCTCTGTGGTTGAGGATGTTCAAATGACATGTAAGACAGTTCATTACCCAAGATACTTTTTGTAATTTTTAGATCAAACTAAAAAGTGGATTTGGGCAGGAAAAGAACCCTGATGACAGGGAAGGTCTTGTGTTATGCCACTGTGTCCAGAAGAAGATGCAATGGATGCTGAATTTACGGGAAGTTGTTAGATGCTTTTGGTGTACAATGATTTGCAAAGTAACTGGTCCAAATTAAATTTATCCACATTCTTTCGTATTGATGCAGAAAGTCCACTTGACACGTGGTTTTTTTGGGTGTTGTGTGGTGTTGTGTGTGGTTTTTTTTTTTTTTTTTTTTTGGTTGGTTGGGTGGTTTGTGTGTGTTTGTTTGTTGTAAATGTGTTTTATTCTTCAGTAAAACTTGCTGACATGCTCTGGACATGTTTCTGAAATGGTTTTTGTTGAGGCTTTGTGGGCACTAAAATGCACAGGGTTTGCTGTGCACCTGATTCTAAGAGGTGGATGAAATCAGGAAATTCCAGTCATTCCTCTCCTGCCCTCTAGCAGCTCACCCTCCTCGGTGAGCTGCCAGAGGGGGAAACAGTGCTCCGGGATGCTGAGCACTAACATGCTCCGCTGCTGCCTTTGCAGCGATGGAGCCAGGTGGCGTGAAGAGTCAGCTGCTGAGCTGGGCTGCATGCCCAACGCAATGGTGGGAAATGAGAATCAGGGAATTCATGAGAATTCACTGGGTCAGACTGGTGGAGCTCTGCTTTGGGCTCAGGAAGCTTGTCCTGGCTGAAGGGAAAGGACCATGGCGTAGACCTTGGGTACCTGCAGTGGTGGTGGGGATTTCAGGATGACCAACACTTGCTTCCATGGAGATCTGGGCAGAGCTCGCCTGAGCTGCAGCAGCAGTAGGTATGAAGAGGGCAGCTCTGAGTCATGTGACTATCACAGTACAGAAGCTCAAACTTGTTTCTATTAACCTGGGGCTGACTGGCTTGTTGTCTGATTAGCAGCTGGGTTTTGCTCACAGAAGAACATGCAAGCAGGAGAGCTTTGCCCAGTGTCATGAACCTTGGGTTTTGCATGGGATGTGTGCAGACGATGTGCCTCCCAAACTGTGCTGAAGACGTGGGTAAGACTCAGAGCAGCAGAGTCTATCCCAGGGTAGGTGCATAAATGGGTGTCTCTGGGGGGCAGGAAGTGATCTTGATGTGGTGATTGTTAGCAGAATTGAGCCCTTTCCCAGGACAGTAGGAAAGATGTCTAGAAGAGACCTTCTCTGTGGGCAACACTTAGGCAGATGTGGCCCAACAAGCTGTTAGTTTGCAATGTTAGTGTGACAACACAATAAAATTGCTTTGATATTTCTTATTTGATGGCTGCAGATGAGCTCAAAGTTTGCTGCAAGGGGCTGCTTGCTCTGAATCTAAAGTTAATAATGCTGAGAGACTGATTAAAAATGGGTGTCTTTGAAGTCCATGCATCTTACTTTGGAGGTGTAACTCATGAACCACTGCTGAAATTGAGAGCTCTGAACTCTGCTTTGGCTATGAACCAATATACCATCTACTCTGAGTTTCCTTTGTTAAATATGCCAGACAACTGTGCCTCTTCTCTTGTAGCCCTGAGGATTTCTAGGTTGTGAAAGGAGTGTAGTCATTGGTTGGTAAAGAGACATTTCAGAGAAATTTTTGTGCAGTGGTGCTGATGAAGTTCCTCTGAGGGGGAAGAGAGGTGGTGGGAAGGTAAAAAGTGTGTCAATCAGGTCAGGAAAGGATAGCTACAGTGGCAATATAGGCATGTCTCTGGTTTCATTAAAAATACACAAGATCTAGTTTTCCTAGTCATGTTACTTTCCACATGGTGTGAAGGAGTTAATTTCCCTGGAAGGGGATCAGAGGATGCAATCTGGTCTCAGTCTGCTTTGTGTGCTGTTCTGAACAGGGCACCTGGAGACATGGTAGAGCACAAACTACCTGAGTATATGCTGGAACCTTTGTGGCTGCAAAGATTGTGGTGGTGTGAATTTCTGTCATTCAGGAAGAAGAGTGAGCAGCACTGACACAAGCATGTGTTGCTTTTCCAGTCTGGCCTAAGGACTCAGGGGTGATGTCGGTTAAAGTCCCTTTTGCTTGCTGAGAATCATGTTGATGACACTGAAGCCACAGCACTGATTGCAGAGATGTGAATTTTCCAGGGTGGAGGGGGAATACAAAGAGTGGTGTGAAAAGGATTGTCCATGGCAGTAGTGTCAAAATAGGTGAAACATGGGTAGCAGCAGATCCCCATCAGGGCTCATTTTGTCCCACTGTGGTGGCTTTGGAGACCTGACACAAAACGCTGTCTTGCTCTGGGGTGAGAATGGGTCTGTGCAGCTCATGCTCTTGAGCATTGAGAGTACCTTCAGAGCTACTTGAGCTGGAGACTGGCATTCAAGCAATGAAGAGCCACTAAAGAAGATGGTTTAAAAGACCACCAACCAAAAAAAACCCTAAAAACAAAAACCAAAACAACCCCAAAACAAACAAACAAACACAAAACACAACCAAAACAACCAAAAAACAATTCCCACAAACAAAATAACCCTCACCCCCCTAAAAAACCTAAACCAATTCTGCTGCCAGGAAGATTTCCCTTGAGAGGAACATCCCTAGGTGATGCTAAACTCATTGGAAAGGAGGTGATCCCATTTGCAAAACAGTGCTATGTCACTAAAGGGAGGAAAAACCATTTTGAGTGGATAAGGCATCCCAATTATTTTTATCTATCTATAGATACGTTGCTGTGCAGGCACAGCCTGTGAAGGTAAGGGAGAATTATCTCGGGAAAGGGAGTGTAAGCATGTTCATCGCTAATTGGGATGCAATTTTTTTGGCTGCTTATTTGAGTCCTTCCTCCATTCTTCTTGGGGACCCCAAAATAGAAGAGGTGAAAGTACCCTCTGGTTGTGTCCTGCCCACCATGATGCTGGCCCTGCTTGGTGGCTGTAGGACTTTATCCCTAGGACTCCTCACAACCTCTTTGGTTTCTGTCTGACAAGAGCTTGCCTAAATTTCATGGTATGCTCCCATTTTCCTCTGCATTTCCCTAGCTGCTCCTCCATGATTATTTTTATCTTGTTTCCTGATTTTTTTGAGCAGAATGTGGTAGAAAATGGACTTGGTAAGAGCTCTCCTACCAGGCATAGTATCATTATATGCTGTTTACTTTTCAAAATTTTCAACTGAGACATGAACAAAAGTCTTTGCAATATCTCTTCTGGCCCTCAGCTGTTTTTCTCAGTAGCATATTGCTCTTCAGCTGTTTGACATAATTTTTAAATTAAGATTAGCAAGGTGCTGTACTAAACTCATTGCTGAAGCATCAGAATTGTCTTTCCTACAGATCTGATCCTGCAATACAAACTCCTATGGAAATTAATGATCTGTCTGGATTCCAGTGCAGGATTGAGACTTTATTGTGTAAATCCATCAAGAAAGGCAATCAAGTACATCAAGCAAAGTTTATGTTTAATACACAATTGCTGTCATCCCTCATTATTCTGCTCGGGTTTCCTTTTGTAACTCAAGCACCCAGGAGCAAATCCCTAAAACAATACGGCTTTGCAGGGTTCTCTCCATGCCCAACATCACATTTCATACCATTGGGGTTTTTTCTTCTTGTTTGATTTTATTTTTTGTTTGTTTGCTTGTTTGTGGTTGTTTTTGTTATTGTTGGTGGTGGGTTTTTTATGAGGTTGTAGTTATGCAGTAGTAATTGGGAAGGAAATACTTCTCTCTTTTTGTAGTCCTTGGTACTGAACATAGTCCTCATTTTGGTATCAAGGTGTGTTTGGGTCATTCTGACCTTCTCCCACAGGCTGGTGTGGGACAGGGTACTGCAGTGGTGGAAATATGGGAGAGAGATGTGGTAGTCACAGTGCTCATCTAGGCTCAGGACCTGTGTGTGTCTCTCCTCTTTCTTTGTTCTGTCCACACTGCCAGGCTGGGAGCTGCTCTCACCTAGCCAGTCTGACTGGGTCTGGTACTCACTGTACTTCCTTCAGGAACAGAGTGATCAGCCAGCTGTCTTAAATCAAGGAATTGTTTCACTTCTCTATAAGAATGGAGCTTTCAGAGGAAAAGAAAATTTTAAAACCAAAAGCCATTTAAAAATGCACTTGCTCTCCCCAAACTTTACCACCTCATGTCTGATTCATTGGAAGACACTTCAGTAATGAAGTCTTTTGTATTAGTCCTTCAAATAGCTTTCCAACTCTGTCCACTTTTAAACTACCATACACTTTTTTTGCTTTTCCCACTCAGGATTTTTTTTCCAGTTTCTCCCAAGGATTTACCAAGACATGCTTTATCATCTTAGTTCTTTTCCTGTTGGCTCCCCCTAATTCCATGCCCAAAATAGGCATACAGAAATTCTCATCATTCAGGGCAACTTCAGCTCTGCCACAAACCATCTGTATGACCTTAGGCAGTTCACTTTTCTATTCCAAGCTCTCCACTGTGAACCTGCACATGATTTCATGCTAAGTTTAAAAGAAATGATAGGAAAGATCACATGCCAGATTAGGACTCCACTTACTTGGCTTTGGCTCCAGTTGTAAACACTAACAACTATTCTGATCTGAGAAGCATGTGGCAGCAATATATTACAAGAATTTATACAAAGCTGTGTTGGCCTGTCTGGCCAAGCAAATCATGCAGAAGTATGTTTTTTTCCTCAGACGGTGCTGACCTGCCTCTCTGTACAGCTGCAGCGTGCTTGCCCATGCTTGAGCCCCTCATCACTCTAGTCTGCTTGACTCTCATTTATCCACCTGTTTCAAACCTTGCAAATTACTTTTCTCCCCGAATTCTCCACTTTTTGTTAGAGAACCAGGCACTCAGCTTCTTTGTAAATCCCATTCCAAAACTACAATGTCATCTTTATTTTCTTCTGTTGAGTCTCCTGAGAAGCCCTTCACAGGATGACAACCTTCATCTTTCTCTCATCTTTGGGGGAGATCTAAGCAGGGCTACTTTGCTGGACCCTTTACAACAATAACACCACATCTGTATGAGCACTGATCTGCTTGAAGAGCAGTATCTATATGGCCTGCCAGATCTCATGTGGGCTGTGCAAAGGTTTTCATTAGTAATGCTGCAATGTCTTCTGAAGACAACAAGGAGAGAGGGAAAGCATGAGGATTTGGCAGTGTGGTTTTCTTGTTAGCACAGCTGCTATGTGAACTGTAGCATCAAACTCTATTTCAGTAAGGTCTTGAACTTGATGCTTTTTAACCTTACCTGAATGCTTAGTATCTATCTTCATACTGAGGTGCTTTAATAAAAGCAGATTGACTTCCAGAGGTCTTGAGTGACCTGTCCTTGCAGTTGTCTCTGCTGGAGCCAAATTACTTTCAGCTATTTTGCTGAGATATTAGAGAGTATTAGTATTGTGCCAGTTGGGGTGACACTGTCTTAAGAACAACCTTAAAGATGGCAAGAATTCCTCCAGCTGTGTGGGGAAACTGAAATAATCTATTTATAATATTCTTACCTTGACAAAATGCAGGGAGTGACTCAAATATGTCCCATCCTTATGGAAATTAATTGTGTTAATGGGATCATTAGAATTTAGAGCTACCGTCATCAAACTGGTTTTTGCAGCTAATGATGGTTCTTGGTAACATTATGTCATAATGAAGGCGGAGAATCTGGTCATCTATATATATGTGATCTGACCTGAGCCCTTTCTTTGGGTTTCATTGAGCAATGTACTAATAGAGTCAACATAGGCAAACAGCTGCCACCCTCACCATGAAAATAGAAGGTGCCTCGGTGGTCCTTGCTCTGGCATTTTTCTGCTTCTTCTCAGGTTAGTAACTTCTGATGTTCTCTGTGCTGAAATCTGGGATTGGCAGAGGACACAGCCTGGGAACACTTGCAAAGACAGAGATTTAGAGAGCCCCTGTTCTTTAAAAAGCATTTTGGCGTAAGGAGAAGACCATGATTTTTTTTTTTTTTACTGTACTACTTGTATTGATTTGATATAACACATTCTTGATAATGTCTTTTTTTCTTGTATGTGAAAATAGTGAAGTTTCATTGATAGGTGAAAATAGCTATTTTTATTAGAGTTAACAGTTTAACAACAACAACAAAACCCCCCAGCTGTCTAAGTGGAGGGATACAAATTTCCAGCCAGACTGAAGTTTTGCATAAAAAAGCTTGACTTTGAACAAAATTCAGAAAAGTAGAGATTTCTTTTCAACACTAAGGAATACACTTTCACATGTCTATAGTAGAGAGACTTGAGCAGGAATTTAGACTTGTTGCAATGATCTTTCCCTTTACTGCTTATTTCTATTGTAAAAGAACTAATAGAGGATTTCTAGATGATCCTCTGTGATGCCACTGGTGTTGTAAGAGGAAAGGGTGAAATATGAATTATACTAACTCTAAAGGGCTTAGAAAGAAATGTGTATCAGCTACCCACCTGATGACTCATTATTAATTTGGTAGTTTGTGTGAAGTACTGCAAATGGAATGGGCCTTGAGAAGGAATTTGAACGTTTGGACAAACAATTATTATATTAAAGGCTAGCTGGTATCTGTACCCCAATTCTAACTGAAAATGAAGAAAGTAAAAAACATTTAGCTAAGATTGATATTACTACCAAGGCAGTGGGGTAAAATAATAAACAGTTACTGAACCATCCTTGGAACTTGGATTTTAAGACTAAGAAAAGTAGCACAGTAAAGGAAGGCACAAATACACGAAAAATAGATGTTTTTGCATTTGAATGACACAAAGTGCTACATTCCAGAAGGTCCCTAATGCCCAGTCCTTTCTATCATTGTACAATAATGTATTGGATTAGCTTTTATCTAGAGGTATTTTGGTGGATTAGAACACTGCATTAAGTGTTTTAATTAAATGCTTTTTGATTTAAAATTTCCCTTCAAAGAATTTGTATAATTTCATTGTTGTGTTGGTTTGTTTTTGTCACAGATGTTGCCAGCCAAGCTTCGATTAAGGCGAGTCCAACCTTTTCTATTTTGATTCTCCTTTTGTTTTGCCAGCTATGCTGCTTAATGCATGCTCTGAGCAAAGTCATTTAGATGGGCTATACTTGGATGTCATAATGCTTTTTCAGTGGTTGAAAAGGCAGTGGAATTCTCCATGTTTAGAGACAATATTTTTGTAATACAGCAACAGCTTAGATGACAGTATATGTTTGGTGTGCTATGCTGAGCATGTATCTGAAGAGCTCTGGGCTGGAAATCTCATAAGACAGTTAGAAAGGGCATGTATTATATTTTTAATGATATTTCAGAATTTTACTTCTGATCCAGCAGAAACCACTGGTTCTGATAATTCCCAAGTTTGAGAATTAAAAGAATTAAGGCAAGTCCTCTGTGTCTCAGAAAATTATTTGATTCAGTGACTGAGAAGTCAGCTCCATTCATGTTTTAATCAAACAAACTTGTCTCTCTTTCCTAAAGGCCCTTTTCGAAAATATAGTAGCCAAAAATAACTAAATGGTTCATTGACTCTCCCTCATCTGCATTTCAGTTACCCAGCAGAAGAGGCAATTGGTTGCTGTAGCATTACAAAATATTACTGGTTTTGCTTCTTAAGAGGATTGTACTTTTCTTTCTTTAGTCTTGCACCTGAATCACTCTTCAGTCACTCTGGTCACTTCATTACTCTTGCTTCCCACTAGTGCTTCTAGGGTTGTGTTTTCTGCTCTTGACTAGCTCTATAACATAGTCCTCCCCTGAAGCAGGTAGCAATTTGCAGCTGTATGCAAATTAAATATGTTTTCCTTTTCCTATGAATAATGGTCCTTGCAATGGATTTTGAACTTTCTCGTTGTCTATTCTGCCTCGGGAGCCATGAGCAGGGCTCTGGATGCAGCCTGTACTGTGTGTGGTGAGGGATGGGGATGAGGAGTGTGGTAGCCTCAGGCCTGGTGTTGAACAGACTGTTGCTGTAGCTTACCCAAAAAAGTTTTAAATGTGAACAAGCTGTTCTCAGGATCTCGATGGCCTCACAGGGAGCCTCCACTGACTGTCCTCTGTGCTTTTCAGAACGAGTGCATGAAAATTTGGTCACTTCTGCGCAGCGGGAAGTTTTCCTGTCCCACCACCAAGGAGCCCGTCAGCAGCCCGGATGGCAAAGCAGATCATAACAAGTGCCTGATGTGCCAAAGGCTGCTGTGAGTATTGCCTGTGTGCTGGCTTGCACGCTGGCTCCAGTAGCTGTTCTGCCCACCCACAGCACATCCTTTCCTCCTGCAGTCAGGAGTCTCTGTGGTGTAAGATCCTAGTCCTGAGCTAGACAGACCAGTTAGTAGCAGTTCAGTAAACCCTTGTACACATTAGCTCTCTCAATCTCATCACATGGGGGGAGGGACACACTACAGGGTTTGAGGAGCAAATCCAGGGTGAAAACATACATGGATTTCATTTCTTGTTTCCATAGTGTTTAATAGAACGGAAGCACCTGGATATTAGGCAGAGAGAAAGGATGGCAAGCTGCCCTGTGCGGAGATGCTAAACACCCTGGGCACATCTCAGTGAGCTGGAGCCCCGGTGCTGGTCTGTCCCACTGCCTTGTGCAACGGGAAGGTGGGGTTGGAAGGACTGGCCTTTAATCACTAGCTATTTTGGTTTTGTCCGAGGACTACCTGGTGCTGTGTTACTCATGGTTCCCTTTCTTGCAGGGAAAGAGACTCAAAAAACAAAGGGAGTGGTGGAGAGGTGAACAGGAATGTGAACTCCATAGAAGAGGTGAGGTGAAACATCACTACTGAAGCCAGTTTTATCAGCGTGCCAGGATCAGGGTGATGCGGTGGTATTAAGTCTTCTGCCTCTGACCCACTTGTTGAGTGTATTTCCTTGTCTGTGGCGTGGGAAACACTGGCTTGGCCAGGGGGGAAGGGCCCAGCAATGCACCTGCAATGGGAGCTGGGCAAACATGCTCTGCCTTGGGAAAAGGGTCTGAAGGAGCATGAGGCTTTGTGCCATCCATGAGCATAAAAGAAACCAAAACTCCTCGCGGCTCCTCCCAGGCAATCTAGTCCCTGTTGGGCAATTACCAGCATGGCACATACAGTCTGTGCCTGACCCAGAGTATAGGCTAAGGAGGATACCTGTCTGTTTATAAGACACACCATTGGCATCTGACAAATAATTAATAACAATGATGGTGCATGTGAGCTCTGACTAGGGCAGGGTGTGGGAGCAGGCTGGCTCTAATTGTCCCTTGTTTATCTTGTTGATGCACCTTCTGGTTTCTTTTACCCATAGCTGTTTTTCTAGATAGCAAGTCTTTATGTGGAAGGAGTTGTCCTTTTGAGCCTTGGGTTTTTATTCTAGATAGGAGTGAATTGGTTTCCATCAGATAGTGTTGGTTGCAGTGACTTATTTTTAAAAATTCTGGTTAATCAGGGTAGCTTTCTAACTCTTGTGTGTCTGTGCATTTTAAAGGCTTTGTAAAGTACAACCATCCTAAGTCACATCTTTTTTTAAACACCTGACTTGCCAAGGTGTGGTCCCGAAGGCAGAACAGTTTCACAGTATCAGGAAGAGACCTATACTGAATTTCTTTATTTAACCATAGATTTTCTGTCTGGCTTTTGGCAAGTAATTTTCTAGGCTTTACTTCCCCATCTGCAGAGCTGGGATAAGTTATCAAATCATCTCCTTTACACAGTGCGAAGGGGGAAAAAACGTATTGCAGATCATATGGCAGATAACCTTAAAAGTGCCATATAAAAGAACCTACAGACATGTAGCATGTGTTTTTTATGCTACAAACCTGCTGTGTGCCCTGAAAGTTACAGGAAGATTGTTCAGAGGAAAAGACAGACCAGGCTGAAATGCTTAAGCAGGTTTTCTTGCAAAAGCCTTTTTTTGAAATAGACTGCTTTGGTTCAATTAATGCATAGTGTCATGCTAAGTGAAAGGTAAAAATGCCCACCTCTAACATACCTGGGAATGTGAGGTGTGCAAGGATTATTTTTTATGCCTGCAGCTTTGTCTTTTTCCTGTGCATGGTTTTTAAAATTCATGGTAATGTGTTCTTTCACGAGAGGTTGGAAACCTTACTTCCTAATTCAAAATTCACTGAGAAATTGTAGCTTTTATAATTTTATACCTAGGTCCTTTGGGCAGGCTTTTGTACGTCTTATCTATTAGAAATAAAGCTATCCTGGGTGCATAAGACAAATCTGCTCATCTAAACACACTGATTTAGGCTGTTGCTGATATTAGGAAATATTTCTTCACTGAAAGATTTATCAAACATTGGAATGGTCTGCCCAGGACAGTAGTGGAGTTCCCACCCCTGGAGGCATTTAAATGGTGTGTGAACCCGGTGCTTAGGGATATGGTTTAGTGGTGAGCTTGCAGTGTTTGGTCAAAGGTTGGACTAAATGATCTTGAAGGTTTCTTCCAACCAAAGACATTCTGTGATTCTGTGACTCAATTGTTTTGTGTTGTATGTTGTAGTTTAAGAGAACGCATTGGGCAAACTATAGTTTTTGCCACCAAGTTGTACCTCAAGGAAACAAAATAGTGTTTGAAATGCAGTTCACTGGGTGGATAATCTTTTATGGATTTGTGGAAGATCTGTGTCTCTGTCAGCATATCTGTGTCAACCTGTGCTTTTGGCATTTCCACAGGATGACTGCCAAGAGTTTCGGGATCTGTTTAAGAAAGGGAAACTATCCTGCACCAGAGAAAATGACCCTGTCCGGGATTCATCTGGGAAACAACACAGCAATAAGTGCATCATGTGTGCAGAGAAGTTGTGAGTAGAGAAAAAATGCTTTTTCTGTTGAGAAAGTGGCTGCTGGAGTGACCCAGCTGCCGATGCCAGTGGAGAGGGTCTCACCCCGCCAGCAGCCAATGGTGGGAAAAACCTCTGTCATCCTGCAGCACTGTGGTATTCACTTTCTCATCTTGTTTCTCTTTCAGCAAAAGGGAGAATGAGCAGAAGTTATCTAAAAACAGACAAGGAAAAGATAAGGTGAGATTAAAGCATTAGGCAGGTGAATATAAAACTCTATGGGACTTTCACCCAAGATAGAGAAAAGGCAACACTATTCCCCTCAGTTGCTCTGTCTCCACTGATTTGAGATCCACTTTCCCTCCTTATTTCTTACTCATGCTCTTTAATCCCCCAAGTGAACAAGTTGTGCGTGAATGTTATGATCCACCGACCTGTGGATCTAGGGACAGGCAAATCCCATCAGAGTAAAAACCCAAATGTGCTGTGCTGTCCTGAAACCTGGCTCAATGGTAGATAAGTCAATGCTGCTGAGGGTGCTAACTGGGGGAGGGGGGGAAGGGGAAATTTGGGTGAAAATCTCCAAATCTGAACTCCACAAAGCTCAAGAGATCATTGTATTTTGAGAGGAGAGCTCAGCCTTATGCTATGTCCACAGGCCCGTGTCTCAGGTTTAGCTTTTCTTGTTGGAACCTTTGCTCTCACAGAGCTGCCATTCACCACCTTTGCCCTGCAGCCACTGTGTCTATGTGCACTGATGCTTTGCTGGCAAAAGCAGCTCTAAAAAGTGACTTTTCCCCCCTTACAACATTTACCTTTTGACTTCTGCTATGGTAGGGACTGGTGTGGTCCCCTTAAGCCTCAGAATAATCCTGTTTCAATGCTTTTCCTAATGACTTTGGCACAAAAAAATGGAAGCATAAGTGAAATTTGCTGATGGCAAAGCTGAGAGGCAGCATCAGCAGAAGAAGATCAGCAGATCACTCAGGACTAATTGGATAGAGCTGAGGCCTAGAGTAATAGAAACAAGATAAAATGTAATAATAGTGCAAGATCACACAGTCAGTGATTAACAGAAATCCTGCTTGTCAGTTAGAAGTGGGAAAGGATAAGAAAGCCCTGGATTCATTAGTGGGTCAGGGATGTGACAGGCCATGAAAAAGGCAAATGCAAGTCTTAGATGTACTCAGTGAAGATTTTGCAGTGGAGGTTGGGAAGTTAACAAAGCTCCAGAAATGCTAGTTCAAAAGGAGAGTGTTTGAGAGAGGCTGTTAGGGGAAGGCGGATCTGTGTCGGAGTCAGAGGATCAGGCTGCTGAGCAAGGGAGCAAGGAACAGAGGGTCTGGGAGAGCTTTCCTGGGCTTGTCAGGAATGGAAAGCACCACCTGAACTGCACAGCGGTGTGAGCACGTGCTGGTGATGGGGAGGAGCAGTGAGGCTCTCAGAGAGCCTGTCTGAAAAAGGGTATGATATTTATTTCTGACAGGAACAATGTGAAATGGCTGCTGGCCACAGCAGGTGCAGGCTCATCCTGTGCTGGATCATGTCTCACCTACCCATGGCTAGTTTGGCTCTAGGGAAATGTGGGGCTTTGTCCTCTAAGTGTTTTACCAACATTAGTCCAAGAGCAAAGCTGAGGAGTCAGAGGCTGGGATGCTCTGGACAGGATGCAGGGAAAGACGCTGGGGAAATCCTCCTCTGTCAGAAAGGATGAGGTGCTGGAAACTTTTGAGTGAATTACAGGATGAGGCCTGTGACCTGTTAAGGACCTTAATGCAAGGTAGCCAAACTCTCTTGTTTGCAAAATGGGCAGAAAATTGCAAGTGTTAAAACCTATTTGTAAAAAACCAAAGGGTAAGTGGGGTCCAGTTACTTGTCCTCTGTACTTGCTGTTTGGAATTGGCTGTTGCAGTGTCTGAAATACTTCAAATTAGGGGGATTGAATGTTTACATCCAAGTTATATAACAGGTTTCTGTACAGCAGTTTTGAACAGGGAAGAAATTAATCATCCACTCTCCAAACAACCTTCCACTGCTCATGGACTATTAAGTATGTTTGCATTGTGCTTTTATGTTTTAACTGCTGATGCTTGACTGACACATCCCAAAGTGTGGTTGGTTTTGGGGGTATTACTCGCTTTGTAAATGAAATCATTATCTGAGCTACAATCTGGGAAAAGGCTGTAGCTGTGTATTAAAGGTGTTGTCAGGAGTGGGAGGGACTTCATAACCATATCGGTCACATCACTGGCATGCTTTGGATAGCCCAACAACGGGAATAATAATTAGCCAGACCATACTAGAAAACTCCCAACACGTGCTGTGCAGGCAGAAGGACCCATAATTTTTCTGACTCACTCCTCTGTTTATATACTAAGTGGTTGGTACTGCATACCCTCTTCTCTTGCCCACACCCAGGCTCTCCTGTGATGCTTTTGTGATGGTTCAATGCTTTCCCGGCAGGAACCGCCAAGTTTCTAAGAACCAGATCAATAATGCGAGGAGGACAGAGTGCCCTAACTGCTGCCCTCCTTCCGCAGGATGACTGCAGTGAGTTTCGCTCCCAGTTTGAAGCTGGTGGACGGCTGTCCTGCACGAGGGAGAATAACCCTGTTCGGGATTCTTCTGGAAAGCAGCACACCAACAAGTGTCTCATGTGTGCTGAGAAGTTGTGAGTACAGCCTTCTCTGAGCAACAACAGCAAAGAGGGAAAAGCTCTGGCTCCAAAACTGCAGCTTCTGCCTGTGGAGCTGCATCTAAGCAATGCCTGGGAGAGAGTCCTGAATCCCAGTGGCCCTGCAAGAGATGCTCCAGCAGTAGGGCTCTGGCCATTTCTCCTCTTCCCACTTGCCTTTCAGTGCAAAGGGCCCAGGGGCAGGTGAGAAGCAGTGTGGAGTAGAGGAGGACAAGCAAGGTTGATAGAGAGCAACCCCTTTCCCAGGGGACTGTTGGGTGTGGGCAGCTCCTGAGGAGTTTCCCACATGTGTACTTTGCCTTCCAGATGCTCTCTCTCTACTCCCATAGAGCATATGCAGAAGCAGACCTGATATGAAAGCAGACACCTGGATCCAGGATGTAGCATACAGTGGGAATGGTGAGGAGAAGGGAGAAGGTTTAGGGGTGGGAATTAGGAACAGGACCACCAGGAACAGGGACTGCGGATGGGAAGGTGGTGCCTAATGGCCTGAAGCTGGCTTACAGGGTAGCCATGGGTGCTGGTGGTACTTGCGCTGCCACAGCTCTCCCTTTTCCTCCTCTTCCCTTCTTCCAGCAAAAAGGAAGCCCAAAGAGGAGGTCAGTCTGGTGGAACAGCGCAGCGCAACAAACCTTCAGAGCGTACAAAACAGGTGAGTTAAAGCTCAGAGCCTGCCCTGAGCTCAGAGAAAGGGACTAGTTGAGAGTCTGTGGGATCTTGATGGCCAGGGACTGTCTGTGGTCAGCCTGGGGTGACCATGGTTCTTGGGGCACTGGAGCCAGCTAAAAATGAGGGAGAAGCAGGTTGTAATGTAAAACCTCACCCAGTTGTTGGATGGACCTGTGTGTAAGCATACAAAGTGGGCCTGTCAGAACAGCCCATAAAGGACGGGTTCCTGATGATCCTGTAAACCCTCAGATGATAACATTTGGTGGGTATGGAGCAAGCATCAAACCTGCTTCTCTAAGAACAGGCCTGTAATTCAGAGGTTTGGGAGGAGGAGATGGGAGGACAGGAGCCATTTTAACTTTCTCTAGTTGTCTAAAAGTTGTTTCTGTGTTTGGGTGTTCAACATCATTCTGCCCCTTTTGCAGAAGAGCTGTGGTGGCTCAGGGTCACAGCAGGGTGTGAATGAGAGACGTCCTTTCAGAGGGTGAGTTCAGCAGCACCTGAGATGACAGCTTGTTCCCCCAGCCACCCCACAAGCCCTGGCACCAGTTTCTGCTCCCTTCCACCTACATGTTTATTTATAGGGGCGGTTAGGAGGTTAACTGGAGGAGGAATGGTTTGGTATCACACAAGTAGCACTGTCTGGGATGGGGAATTCAACACTGGTGGCCAGTGCTCAGTACGGTTATTCTCCCCACTGGCTAAGCTGGTGATGGGGAAGAGACACATTGCTTAAAGTGGGGCATGTTTCTCATGCAACCCTTGCTTCTTTATGGCCTTGGCTTTCCTTTGTATGAAACGCTAGTGACTGTTGTCCTCAAAATCCCTCTCAGGATACCTTTGCCCAGCAAACTCTGCTGCCTGGTTGGGCACATGTCTGCCTGGCCCTGGCTCATCTTCACCTGCTGCCTTGAAGGCAATGTCTGGTGCACCATGAGCTTTCTGGTCACTGGTCAGGCATTCCTGATTGTTTATAGCTGCTGGACCCGAGCAGGACTCAGCTGCTGCTTTTACAGAGCCTTTCCTGAGGAGCTCTGAGACTTCTTGGGGCTGGTGCAATTCCTTCACCTCCCCATCCACCAAGTGATACCAGCAGATAGAGGAGTACAGAGCCCTGGGGTGGTCATGCACTTGGGCTGAGCACAGGGCAAGGTTTGTCCTGCTGTCAGTTACCTCCCTGTTAGCATGTGGCTGGGGGGCTTCTCCCCTTTTCCTGTCCCAGTGGGTGTGTGGATGTCATAGTGCAAGCAGCTCCCTGAGAGCTGTGGGAGCCTGTGAGGAGGTTGGGTTCACCCTGTGCTCCTGCTGTTGGGGAGGGAATGGTGTGCTGAGCTGCCTCTCTGCTCTCTTTCCCTTCCAGACCACAAGGAAATGCAGCTCAGAGAGGTAGGAACTGCAACCAGGCACCTGGCCTCAAAGAGCAGAACAGAGACGCTGATACCTACGAGCTGGTAAACCCACCTCCTGCATCTCGGATGGCAGCTGCTTAGGGCACTCATGGGACACTCCTCTGCTGGTGCTGAGCCTGACAGCTCCTTTCCCAGCATCTGCTCCTGTTCTTGTTGTGACCCTAAAGCTTCTCACTTGGCTGTGTGTTTCTGAAAGGGTTTGAATGAGCAAAAGCATCTGTAGCCCAGTCCTAGCCCTGTATCACCCGGTGCTGAAGCAGATGGAAAGGGAATGGAGCTGGATGTGCCCATATGGGACCCTCCTAAGCCAGTTTTGCTTGTGGGCTTGGCTCCTTATGCAAATACATCAGCTACGGGGGTGCTGGTCTTGAGCTCAGGCTGGATGCCTGCCCCACATATAGCTGAAGTGGGATGACAAGTGCCATGTGTTCAGAAGCTGCTGTATTAAAGTCCATGGGCAGAACTGGGTGATGGAGCTGACTAGGGCATGAGGACAAGTTTGGCAGGGGGAAGGAGCACTAAAGGGGGAAACAGAGGGATAGATAACTGTATATGGAATAACATTGGAGGAAGATGGGGGTGTCTGCTCTTTCTTCTCCATGAAAAGAAAATGTGAGTTTCAACAGAGCTAAAAGAGGAAAATATGAAACTAATAAGAGAAAAGTTGCCATAAAAGGGGTGACTAAACTGGATCTCACTGTCACAGGGTGTTGTCAAGAGCTAGGATGATTTAAAAAAAAATAAATTATCTATGTTTTAATCCCTCCAGAATTTGCATACAGTAATTTAAATAATATTTTGGAAGGGGTAGGAAGTGTATTTCTGTGAGGCTGGAGGGACCTTACTACAAACTGCCTCAACTCTCCCTGAAGCCTCTGTCACCGGCTGTTTTTAGAAAAGGGATGTTTGAGTCAAAAATCCTGGTAGGTAGTTCAGGTACATCAATTTTGATGCATTCCAGAGGAAGCATTAGGCATAATAAGGCCTGTCAGCTTCAGGGCTTAGTGGCATTTCCTGGTAGCAACAAAGGCAGAGTGGATGCTGATGATCCTGACTGACGAGAGGTGATTCAGACAGCAAATCTGCTCTTCTCTTATTTCCAGGGCCACCTGGGGGTTTTGTCATAGGCAGTTTCCCCACAGCCAAAGGAATGGTGGCACTGGCTGCTGGGACCTGTGATATGTGTGGCTGCTGATGGAGTGGCTGCTGCTCTGGGTGGTAATGCAGACACACGGGTCATAGTGCAGACAGCAGTGTCTGGCACGTAGGAAGGCATCTAGCAGAGAACTGCAAAGGTCAGCGTTGTCTGCTTTCACGTCATCGGTAATTACCAAGGTGAGGGAGGAAGCAGCACATTAATGAAATTAGTAAGTGATGCTTAACCAACAGGTGCTATCACAATGTCCCAATGTCGCCGAAAGCCCTGTGCTGCCTTGCGTGAAGCCTTCCTTCCCTGTGGTGCTTCCCACCCCGTAGTGTTGTTGATAAACCATTTTGTGCCAAACGCTGTATCTCCAAGTGGGACTGGAGGCAGAATGTCCTCTCTGTCCCAGCTGCATCTCTTTTGCACCATTTCCAGTTGTTGCAACATGTTTTATAGCACCTGGAGAAGGAGATAGTAGCCCATTAATCACTCCTTTGTCTTGGCCTTTTTCCAACACCTGGAGAAGATGTGGGTAGCCAGCCTGAGGAAGGGGCTGTGTGTTTGCCAGGGAACAAGCTGCTGTACTTCTAACTTCTGCTGTCTGAAATTTGCTGCAACTCTGCAAACACATGCCTTGATGTGCTTGTAGGGTGGCAACTTAAGTGAGAGATGTTTTGGGGGTCTCTTAAGACCACTCCATGTGCTGTGAGTTTGTTCTCATTGTGCCATGTGTGGCTTGTAAGGAAAGCTGTGTCTAAATGTTCTTGTTGTCATGCTTGAGAGGAAACGAGGGCACCCCTAGTTAGTCATAGCTGCTGGTATCTGCTTGTGTCTATGAACTCGGTGGGTGTCAGAAGTTGTGCTGCGTGTCACACCGCCCTCGGACAGCAGGAGCCTGTTGTAAAGGTTTTCCCTTAATTTTGGTCAGTGGGTTTCATCTTCCTTCTCAGGGATGAAATGGTATCAAAACCCTGATAAGGAGGACTAGAGACAGATAGCAGAAGTTTTTATCTTCTTTGGATCGCCTCTGAAAGAAATAAACCTGCTTTGTATCAAGGTGGATCAGATGAGTGGGTCTGTGCCTGGCAGTAGGGCAGGGAGGGCTCTGTCTCCAAAAGTTTGGCTGTCTGGTCCAACAAGAGATGCTATCTCTTTACAATCCTGGCCTTGCTGGAGATGTGGTGGATGTGCTGCAGAGCAGAGGGTCCATGTGGCAAGGCTTCATTTGCAAATGTTTTGAAGTCACATAAAGGAAGGTCTTGCAAGTGAAACAGCATCAAATATGATTTCTTTCTCTCTTTAGCTGGACTGTGATCGGATTCTGCACGGGGTAAAGGGTGGAAGGATTTTCTGCAACAAATCCTCACAACCAGTCTGTGGCACTGATGGGAAAACATACAAAAATGAATGTGACTTGTGTTCAGCTGCCATGTGAGTAGGCGGAGAGATTTCAGTAATACAGGGCCATCCACCATTCCCGAGTGTCTTTTGCAGCACAGTGTTTGTTTTGATATATCATGACTCACTATCAAGCGTGTCCTTGGTGCCTTGCTGTTAAGCAAACACAGATCAAAATGCCTGAGATTAATCTGATGACAGCTAATTAAGATACACAACTTTCCAGAGTCCCCTATTCCCTTTCTGCCCAATCATAAGATTGTTTGGGGAATAATAAATGCCATCATATTGGAAGTGGCATCAAAGCATTAAGGAGTCCACAGAGGACCGTCATGCTCATGGCAGAGAGCTGTGGCATTGCAAGTGAATAATAAGTGATGTCTTGTCCTCCCTTTTCAGGAGAGCTTCAAACTACGTCACGATAAATTATCGCGGTGAATGCCGACAGCCTGCCCCTGAAGTGGTAAGCAGCATGCCATGGCTGGGCTGAGGAAACATCAGTCTCTTCCTTTCCTCTTGTGACACTCCCCTGTTGGCACTGGCTCAGCTTGTGGAGGCCTGATCCAGGCAGTGGCATTGGAGAGTGAAAAGCAAGCAGGACTTGGCTGTCTGCCATCAACTGCCCTTCCATGCTCTTCAGGAATGGGTGGGGGGCAACACCTTGACCCTGCGGACACGTTACCGGGTTGAGTGAACAAGTTAACAGAGCGAATGGGTTAAAGCCATGCTCTGCAGCTGTGTGATGCAGCACGTTCTGTACTGTTAGGGTCAACTCAGGGTGTCCTGCGGATTGGAAGGGCTCAGCTGTATTGCACACTGGGACAGAAGAGGGGTACTGGAGACACTATCTCCTTTTACCCACCCCAGCACCATCCCACAGTGTGAGATGTTGCTCAGGCGGAGAAAACTGCCACCCAAAGTGCCTCTTGGCTGTGTGCAGATCCCATTCTCACTCCAAGTGCATTGGTGGGGTTCCAGCCTGTCAGGATCATTAGACCCCCAGGAGGGGGGTGTGTGTGGTCCAGATGTTTAAATACAGGTTCAGACTTGGATTTAATGTATAACCTGGGCATAGTCTCCATGTTTTACAGAGGGTGTATGGTAGGAGAGTGATGTGTCTGGGAAAGTAGCTGCCTTTCCTCCTGGGACTTTGGTGAGGCCAGAAATACCAGTACAGTGTGAACCATAAAGGGCTCATTTCCAAAATAATATCCAGAGAGATGTTTGGGAAGTTAAAATTATTTTCTAAATGGCATACTTTTGGGAAAGATCTTGAGCCTTCACATCTTGTGCAATCCCAAACAGCAGAAGAAACAGAAGAACCCTTGGCAGTCTCCAGCATTTTGGCAGCCAGGGTGTCTCTGTTTCTCTTGAGCGCACGGGATGCCCCGCAGCACCCAGGGAGGACTGTCCTGTGTATTGGCATGTATTCTTGAGAAACTGAATACTCATCCCCAGGGAGATACTGAGATTTGTTCCTGCTTCAAACATGGAAAGAATTAAAATATTGAACCAGCCAAAGAGAACTTCTGTAAAGTTTTGGATGGGAGCTTTGGCTTCTGAATATGAACTTGGTATCAATGTGTTTGTAAGCAGGGAAGAGCTTTCCTGTGGGAGAGCCGTCATGCCATCTCTTCGTCTGCTCAGTGCCAGGATGGCAGGAGAATCCCAAAACATTAAAAAGTAAACATTCTAGCTCCTCTTCTAATCTTCTGTAAAGCATCAGAGAACTCTCAACTTTGTTTAAAGTTGAAGAAGTTGTAGTGCAGAGAGAATTTTGCCTGTGATCATATTGGAAGCTTTCATGTCTCAACCTTTAGTGTGATGGAGCTGCTGTTGGTTTATGTATTCTGAGGCACAGGGAGACAAGGCACTGTGCAAGCCTATTGCTGACTGTGGTCACGCTGTCCAAGGCAGATGAGATTTATTTATTTTTTTCTACCATGGGAACTGAAAAATAGAGAAGATTCCCACAAAACTGTGCTTGATCTGGAATTCCTTACTGCTCTGTGTTTTACCAAGCTGTTGCAGCTCTCAAGCCTTTGCAATTAGAGGAATATGCCATGTACTGAAAGTCAGACAGCTTGTAGCTATGTTAAGTATTCCAAGGAGAGCAGGATGCAATTAAAAGAGAAAGTGATAAGCTTTTTCCCTGGGGCAAAAAAAGCCAAACATATCCCCCCCCCCATTTTCTTCTTTATTTATATATATTATGTCACCTGAAGAACCAGACCAGATATTTATGCAAGTTCATGGACAATGTACAGAACAATGCTATTTTCAGCACTGAAATCCACGGTTGCTTGCAGTATAATGAATTCTTCTTTCTACTGAATAATCAGCACCCGATATAGGCTACTAAAGCCCTGAGGAAACCAGCTCCAGCAGCTCTTTTGGCATCAGAAATGGTTTTAGAGAGTTGCAATGTGCAGAATGAAAATGCAAAGGTCTCTCTTTAAGCTTTGGAGGAATATAAGAAACTGTTACCCAAAAATTAAATATTTCCTCAAGCTGTATTTTGAAATTGTCCATGAAGAGGCTGGGGTGCCTGACAAAATGTGTGTCCAAGTCACCTCGTCCCCTTGCAGCTTCCTGTCTGCATCTTCTCCTGCCTGCAAAGCTTCTACTGCATTTCCAGGTGTTTCTGGTTACTCTCCCTGCCTGGTGATCAGATTACCATCAGGGAGGGATGCCTGTAGGAAGGGAAGTGATGGGAGCAGTGTGGTTTGAGAGAGATCTGACACTGGTGAAAAACCTTGCTGCAGAGAGATCCTGTCCCTGGGGCCTTAGATTGGCCAGTGTTCAGGCTTACCAGCTTTCCTAGGAGATCTGGGCTGTAACCAAGTTCCTTTGATCCTCTTCTGCTTTACTGAAGATAAATGTAGGTCTGAGTCCTGTGTTTAGATATCTTCTTTTAGTAATCTGTTAGGTCCTGCAATTGCTATGTCGTATGAATGAATTGTGGGTCTTTCCTGCAGATTTCACTTGTAAAGCTGCATATCTTGCAGTTCCTTACTTGTTTAAAGGTTTTTCAATAAACCACCTGTGTGGTAGTCACCAGTTTGCCCACATCAGTGAATAGGTCAAGGGGAAAAAAAGGAAATATCTAGTTTCTCCTTTGTTTAATCATTTTTTTAACAAACAGGCAGCTCCCAGGTTTGCAGTGGGCAAGTCACAGTTATTTTACAATGGTTTGGTTTTTTTTTATGTTTCTAATGTGGTAGAAAGAGGGAAAAGAAAACGGGACCTTTCCAAGTTGGGTAGTAGACATGCAAAGCACCTAGTTTCAAGATGAAATTAGTCTTATTTTCCTAGGCTGGCAGCTACCCAACCTGGCTACCCTGATGTCAGGCTTGGCTGTAGTTGTACTGCTGAGCTGGCCAGATGGGCTGTCACACTGATACTAATTCTTGGCAAGTGTCACACAGCAGTGGTCATGCTTAGGGACAGACTTACTTTTTTTTTTTTTTTCATCTTTCCAGAAATAATGGAGTTCAGACTGCCAGCAAACACCAGGGATCAGCTGTGACCAAAGGTACAGAAAGAAGGGTAGTGATTTACCTTGTCTTGACCAGCCTGTCCTCTGGAAATTGAGTTTTACAAGGGTTGGAGGGTCCAGCCTTGCATGGACAGGCTGCAGGGCTGGGACAAAGGGCCCTGCAGTATGCTTTCCCCTCTTGCCGCACCTAGGGGATGGGAATGAGCTTGTGGGAATGTGTAAACTTTCTAGTGTCCATGGTGGTGAGCACTCTGCGCATTCCTTTTCCCTCAGCTCTGTTTTTTTTAACCAAGCTGTCCCCATGGAGCAAGGAGGACACTGGCAGAGCAGCATGCTGCTGTCCCACATCATGGGGAAACAGGGGTGGCTTAGAGCCCCCACAGGGCATGGGAGCATCATAGCTTTGAGAATTCTTCATGGTCCTTTCAGGTTACTCTTCCTTCTGGGACTATGGTAATAAACTGTCTACCTGCTGTCTCCATAGGGCAAGTAAAGGAAGAGCTGATGTCGAGCATCAGGGAGCTGCCAAGTCCCCAGAACTGCCAGAGCTGCCTTCATCCTCTTCTGCAAGTGAACGCAGTCCATCCTTGCTCAGGTGGAGGGCAAAGGGCTGTGGGACTAAGTGGTATTTTCCCAGGTCTGCCCCACATGTGCCATTGCAGTCTCTACCACCTTGCTGTGTCTTAGTGTGCTTCTACAATAAAGATAACTCAGCAACTCCATGTCACTTTTCTTCACTAAGCCTTGTGGGAGGGACAAAGGAGTCTGCACTCCCACTTTACACTGCATGTGCCTTAGGCAATAAGCAGGCACAGAGGCCCCTGGGGTGCACTAGCTGCCATAAATACCTGCCAGAAGATGTTGGACCTGAGGAGAAAGACCATGGTATGGGGTTTTGTTGAGGAGGACCAGGGATCAGGTTCTCTCTGAGTCATCGAGGAGTCCTGGATCAATCACTTCATTGCCCTTTCAGACTTTTTCTCTTGCATGTAAAATGGATATTAAAAGATATTTGCCTACCTCAGAGGGTTGTTTTGAGATTTAATCAGCTTACAGTTGGAAGCCTAAGAGGAAAACTGGTTTTAAAACAAACCATGTATTGGGCTGGTAGTTTAGCTGTTGCAGTAAATGTCCTCTTCCAGCCCTCTCATTAGAGGCACCAGGAAATCCAGATCACATTGTTATGAGCAGCTGTGGGAAGTAGATGCACCTTGACTAGTCATGTTAGATGGTGTGCTGAGCCCTGCTCCGCTGTAGCTGGGGGCATAACCAGGAAGGTGTCTGGGATCTGGAGGTGTGAATTTGGCCACCAGTATTTCCTGCTCTGAAAAGGTAAAAGTACAGAGTAGGATTTTTTTTTTTTTTTTTTTTTTTTGTGGTACCCTTGAGGCAGTGCTGGCCAAGCAGGAAGTTTATCCATCTTGGTGGCCCATGGACCTTCACCATGGGCTTCTGGGTCACCTTTCTGCCTTGGCATAATTTTCCTTCCCCAGACAAGTCCCTGTGAGTACAAGGGCTCATCCAGTATTCATCTCAGGAGCCATCTCCTGCAGGAAGGGGTCCTTTCTTCAGGGTCCTGGTGCTGGGGAAGATGAAGTGAGAAGTTCTGTGGTGCTGGGTGGCTTAAGCTGTTTAAGAAAAAGTATCATTGTTTTGAGATATAACTGAGTTACAGACACTTATAGTCTGAAACTCCTTTAGGATGAAGCCAGGTCTTTGAATTATGGGCTTTCCTGCCTCACTGAGGACAATGCATCTGAGACTGTGGTGGGATTTGCAAAGCAGAAGACTGTGCTGGTGGGTTAACAGAAACCTCCTGGCAGTTTGCACGCGCTTCCCGTACTTTCTTTTATAGCTGTTACTTAAAGCAAATACATTCTTTATTTGTGTAAACTTTATTCCAGGACATTTCCAGGAGACCTTGAGTGAACACACGCAGTGTTTGAGTCCATTTTAGCTGTGACCTGCTCTGTAAACACTTTCTGTTGCAGATAAGGTTGGAGTGACTTTTTCAGATTTTGGCAGGATTTTACCTAACGCCAATTAATTTCACTCCCACTAAAGATATAGATTTTTTTTCCAATTAAGTTATCAAATCTTTATTTTTCTGCAGTTGGTGAGAATTGATTTTCAACTCTCAAAATGCTTACGCATGATTCACATTTTATTTCTGCTGATAATAATGAAATCTGATTTTATTATCAGCACTCTGACATGAATAGTTGTTAATATTTTTTTATGCTGATTTTTAATTTGAGCAAATGTTATGATTTAGAAATAAGTTACTGCTGCCTATTTCTACATGGAAAATCCTCTCACCAAGTACAGTCATGCAGGGTAAAAGTCACCAATTTAGTACTGGTTAGTTGTTTTGAAGGATGCAAAGTTTGTCTGCCTTTGAGCTGTGATGAAACAAGTAAGTTCTTGACTGTTATTTATGCAACCTGAGAATGATGAATAACAGACAGTAAAAATCCTCTGTGATGGTGTCTGCTCACTGATTCCAGCTAAAATCATGCACAGAGACCTCTACATGATTTCATAAAAGCAATGCACCATTTGTGGCTTAAAATAAATTCTTGCAAATGAAAATCAGTGCACTTGAAAGCCATTATGATCTGTAGTGATTTCAAGTATTTAGCTTTTGAAATAATCACCCATAAAACCTGCATTAACTGTTCTCCAAAAGCAATGAACTGATGAAGACAGTGCCTCTGTAGCCTCTTCTGTCAGTATCTGAGCACCTTTTGAATTTGTCCTGCTGCCAGCAGAAATTATCACCCACGAAAATTGCAGCTGGTGATAAGGGATTGTTAATAAAATTCCAAACCTGCCTGCTAAGGTGGTGCAGGACAGTGATGTGCTAAAACCACCCATACTGTTGTTCACAGTCCTACCAGAGGTAGCAATGCTAACTTCTTTCCGCTCTCAGCAGCCTGCCTCATCAGTCCTCTCTTGCTTTCACCTCCCCTTTTTTTGCAGGTCACTCTGAGGGCTCGCTGATGATGTCTGTCCTGAGCAGCCCTGTGTGTGATGGGACTCTGCATGAGTGATGCTGTGCACTTTTTCTGTGAGGCTTCTGGGGAGAAGGAGGCAAAGGCTCAAGAGGTACTGGGGATTCATTACCCTCCCTTTTACACTTGCTTTTGGTTACCCTTTGTGTTGTCCTCTGAGATGGTAATAAGGCCAACAATCATCTATGAAACTGGATAGGTACCAATACTCTGGGGATTCTTCGGTTTGGTGTAAATTACACTTGATTAAGGGTGTCTCTTGCCAATATCCACAGACCCCATGTGGTTCACAGCAAGTTCTGAGGTTTTGCAGACTGGCATTATGAATTGACAGCTTTGGTCTCCATGCCTCTCGACACAGTTGGGTTTTGAGCTTAACTATTCTCTACAGGGACCTTGAGTTTCTTGCATAAATACCTAACACCTCCTAGGAGGAAAAAAAGGCAATTCTTCAGTGCAAATGCTGGTCTTGGTATATATTGAGGACTATTGACTCTGTAAGATGCCTCAGTAGACCTTGAACTTACTGCTGTGTTTCTCAATACTCTGCAGGCTGTCCCTTTGGAGCCTAGTAGCTCTGCCCACCACCTGCCTGCTGCCCTCACAGGCACATGGAGGGAGAGTCCCATGCATGGCAGCATGGCATGCTTCAGCCATAGATCTCACACAGCAGACAGAACCAGAAATACTGCACTTTAGGGGCATTTGCTTCTTCAAAAACTGAGCTGTAACATGGAGAGCCTGATGCCATTCGTGCGATGAAACCTCTCTGGGTCTGCTGTGGAGCTCTTTTTTCTGTCTCTCCATACATCCTTGTAACACTCAATCCCACTAAGCAACTATGTATGGGTACCTGGGGGTTTCAACATTATTTGCCTTGATTATCACAATTTCTGCTCCATGACCCATCTGTTTTTATCCTGGGGATTGGTGCATTTCCCCTCTTTAGGGCTTCTGTTTGGCATCTGTCCTTGCCTGCAAAAGTCTCCCTACTACAGGGAACTCTTGACCAGGCCATTTCCTTGGGATATCCCTGATCAAGTCTGCTGCAGAAGCCTTCCTGCTGCCCAGCCCTTCCACTGTACAACACAAGTACGTGCGACCTTTTACCCTGCATGAAGGTATGAGCAACTCCACTCAAACTGTTCACTGAAAATAGTAAGATGTAAATGCAACTACTTGAAAATTACAAATCCAGATCCTTGACATCAAAGGGCCTAAAAGAAACAGTTTAGCGTTAGATGTAGTAACAACTGCATGCTTAGTTTGTGGATGGGAAGCATGGACAATTCCTGCATATGTTTCTGAAAAACAAGTGAGTTGGCTTTACTGTCTTCTGGCCTCAGAGGGATTGCTCCCCTTCTTGGTCCATGTCAGTGAAATTCAGCAGAAATGGTGGCAAATGATTCACAGCTGAGACTAGAGGTAAGCTGGAGAGGTAGCAGGAGAAAGGGGCAGAATGCTCATGTCCAGGGCTGCTTGGCCAGGTGGGCTTTGCAGAGCCTTCCTCTCTTGGCATGCCCAGAAAAGGGAAAATAAACAGCTGGACATCAACATAACATGACTGTGGGTGGGGGTTGCACATACACGAGTAAACACATGGGAAAACCAAAGGTCTCCCTCTCCTGCAACTCCCTGTCCAGCCTGGGCAGGGTGTGCTGCGTATTCTGCTCTGGTCCTGAAAGGTTCTGTCCTGATGGACAAACGTCTGGTGGAAAAAGCTTTGCTGAATTGCTCTCCATGAAGCAGGTGGCTTGCTCGTGGGGTGACAGCATGGATCTCCCTTGTGCATGGGGCAGGAGCCCAAAGCACTTAAGCTAGTGCAGGGGACAGCAGACATGTGCTCTAGTTGTGGTGATGTATTATAGATCCCAGCTCCTTCTCTAAAGCCTTGACAGGTGTTTGCTGTTCTGTCCCTTTAATCTGTCTCCTATTGCAAACTACTCCCCCAATTTAATAACTCTGGTCTTGACAGAACATGTTGAGCCAATCTATTTTAACTGCAAATTTGTTTTGCAAATAATACCTCCTTTCTGGTAAGGTTCAGGTGTCATCTCTGTAGACACTGGCAAGAATCTGCTTGACCATGACAGCTTTTACGGAGTCTGGCAATTAAGTTGTCAAGTTATATTTTCCTCTGCCAGGAAGCATTAATTGATGATAGTCTTGGCTGGAATAAGCCCTGAGAGATGGATGTTGTAATCAGGATGAAGAGAGGTCCTTGTAGCTGAGGCCATGTTGGTCCAAAGCTCTGGAGACCTTGACACATGGTGGAACTGAGATAAGGGACAGAGTAGGAGACATCGGGGCTGAATATCAGGGGGAAGGATTGAAAACAAGATGTATGAATAGACATCTCTCTAATGTCACTGGGATTAAAGTAGCTGGACATGCTGACATCTGGGGAGACTTCAGCTTTGCAGATTCACACTGCAAACTACTAATATTAGCAGAGCTTCTGGATATGAAAGTGAATAGAATTTTCCATTAGGTAATCCCTCAAATTGTGTTATTGTGGATTTGCTTTTCAAGTGAGAAAGGAATTGGAGATGTCCTTCTCTTAAAAAATAAAACTGGAATGATTCAACATGAGCTCACTATGTTTAAATTATGTCAAAAAATAGATCTGCAAGAAAGGTTTTTGATTACCAAGTACAGAATTTGAAAAATTAAAAGTTAGTGAGAAATTTAGAGAATTTAGTATCCCAACTGAGAAGACTGGTATTGAGAACAACCCAAAGGATTGCCAGAAATTTCCTTAAAGGACAAAAAAAGGGTTCAGGACCAATGCAACCTCTGTTACCTTAATAGTGGGCAAATCTTCCGGGGAAATTTGAAGAAAACTATACGTTAAAACTATAAGAGGATAATGTACACAGTGAATTTTCAGGAAGGAAACCATGCATGGTCTAATATCAGTCTTTGTGAAGTTGGCTGACTTCCTAGATAAAGGAAATATAGTATATCTAGTCTACGCAGCATCAAAAGCATTTGGCCTGCTGCCCTGTGGGATAGCGTCACTGGTGAGGTGGGTCAGGAACTGGCCATGGGGGAGGTGGTAACAGGTGAGCAGAGGATACCATGTGAGTTAACAGTGAACAGCCAAAAAAATGGATTTTAGGACCAAACGTTGTATTTTTGCTTCTTGCTCTAGTACAGAAAGAGTTGGCACGTGGAGCAAAGCACTGCTGAGTTTTTTTAAAAAGGGAAGAGCAGAATTTCTCCTGCAGAGCACAGGGTGACCTTCTGGGCTGAAATTGCCTGGACTCAAACTGGGATGAAATACAGCAGTGAAGAGTACAAAATCATGCTCTGAACTTAAATAATGAGGGGTTTGGCTATTATCTGTCAGCTCAGTTGAAAACTATGGAGGAGGAGAAAGATCTAATTGTATTTAGGTGGTTGCAGGTTAGGTGTGAACCTGCAGTATGCTGCAGCTGTGTGAGGGGCAGCCCAGGGTCAGGGCAGATCCATCCAAGAGGAGAGGGGTCCTCGCATGCTCCTTGCTCCCCTCAAGTCATGCAGGAAGCCTCTTCCTGGCACACACACCTGTGTCAATCATTAGCTAGAAATCTAGACCTGAGTAAATAGATTTTTGGATTTGTATGTTGATGACAGAGTTGGAACATTGCCAGTAAGGTGGGAACACTTGATACCATGGTGTGCTATATATTCCTGCTCCTACATGCGATCTTCCTCTCCTGCACAGAGAGGACTGGTGTGATACCTTTGTCTGCCATGAAGGTGACAGGGGTTTTCGTGAAGGCAGCTCTAGCCCTTTTCTGCTACTTAGGTGAGTATTTCCTGGGATGATGTAGAGATAAATCTAGCTGAATTTTCATTTCAGTAGAAGTATTTGGGTCTTGTAAGGTGAAGGAGAGCTTTATTCCATGAAGAAATATTCTTCCAGAGAGAGTGTATAAAAAACCAAAACTCCAAGATTGAGGTTTCAGCAAACCTCATACAGGGGATGGTTTTCATCATCTTGGTTTGTAGGAGCAAATTGTTGAAGGGCAGGAGCTTGTACGTCTGGCTACTCTGTACAACGGCAAAGTAAAACTGCTAGAAATGGCATTGTTATCCATGTGAGCAATATAAATACAAACTTTAACCTCTAGGATTGTTCTGTAAGCCTCTTGTGCTGGTCCAGGTAACTGAGAAGGATGGGTTTGGAGATGGACAGTGCCAATGATCAGCAGTCACCTTAAACAAAAGTCCAGACACTTGAAAGTCAACTATAAAGTTAAAATCCAAGTGTTCTGAATTGAAAGTACTTGTATCGCTTCTCTGTAACATCTTAGGGATGGATTAATATATGTGCTCCCCTGTTTTATCTCCCCTCAAAAGTGCAAAGACACTTCAGTAACTTTTAATACATCCTATGACCATTTGCTAGCATAATGTAAAACTTCATACTTTCCTAAAACAAATAAACTAGTCAACAACAGTCACTGAATTTAACAGTTTCATGAAGAGATTCACATAAATTGTCTCTGCATTATCAATAAATTGATTTTTTTTTTTCTTTTCTGTCTTCATTTTTTTCTTTCAGGTATTGCCTTTGGAATTGAGGTGAGCTACAGGTCTATTTATTCTGTTCTATTCCAGACTTCTGGTAAAGTAGAAACAGTATGTAATTACTTGATGAGCAACTGGGTTAAATCTAATGAAAGCCTGGCTGTTCAAATAATATTTGTCAGTGTAGGTTGAAAGCTATTGCCAATATCACAAGAAAGTAAAGGATCCCCCATTTTTTACAATATTTTTCAGTTCATTAAATAAAATGAAAAAAGGGAGAAGTAATTATGCAATCTTATATATTAACTTTTAGACAATTTCATTACTCCAAGCCAAAGGCAATAGGTTACCCCCTCATGAGAGATACTGTCTTAAGCTGATGTGTTTGGAAGCATCAAAGACTGTGATTCTGATTTTTTTTTTTTCTATACAGTAAGACCCACACAACTGTGTTCCTTGCATAGATTTTCTATACCTACATCATCAAGAGGAAAACAGCAGGGTCCATGTGATGGATTTATCTGCAGGTTCTTCCCATGCAGTTACAAGGCTGCTGTAAGTCACCAGAGACTGCAGCATGATTTGAAATGATCAGATTTTGAGCTGAGGGGCTCTGGTGTTCAGCCAGGCTCCCAATTACCAGCTGCCTTCATTAAGCATAGTCTCACCCACAGTAATCCTTCCTCTGTTCCCCTGGACCCTGACAGGAAAACACAATCAGAAACTTCTGTGGAGAAAATTCACTCCTCCTGACTGCCTGAGCAGATTTGAAAGAATCCCTTTAATTTACTTCCCAGCAGGAGCTGCAGGCACTGTGGCTGCAGTGGTGGGAGCCTGCAAGAGGGATTTCTTTCCATAGGGGTGCCATCACGGGGTCTGATTTTGTGCTGCTTTCACAGGTTGATTGCAGCCTCTACACTAGTGGCATCGGCAAGGATGGGACAACCTGGGTAGCTTGCCCGAGGAACTTCCAGCCAGTCTGTGGAACTGATGGCACAACGTACAGCAATGAGTGTGGGATCTGCCTCCGTAACAAGTGAGTATTTCTGGAAACCTAGCAGAAGCTGTAGGGCAAGGGGCTCAAAATGAGGGTGGCGGCTTCATCCCCCGAAGGTGGACAGTGCAGAGGAGCACAAGTTAGCCCCTGGGTGCTGACACCACCAGCCTCCAGGCAACACTTGTCTCTGCGATCCCTGACATAGGTCTGCTTTCTTCTAGGGAACACAAGGCCAGTGTAGAGAAGGCACATGATGGGGAATGTGAGCCAAAATCTATTAAGGTAAGAAAAAGTCCATGGAAGACTTAAGCTGGCTGTAAAAAGGAATAGTTCAAGCACCACACAAGAGGAAAACATAATGTAGACAGTCCAAAGGGAATTAAAATCTGATGATAAAGCTGAGAGGGTTTTTATGGGCTATCTGGTACCATGTCTCTGTGATTTTCTAATTCAGACTTCTAGCCTCTGTAATTGGGAATAAAATTAAATGATGTGTTGTCTTGTGGTTGGATCTTACCACCTCAATAGTTCTAGGGGGATTTTATGAAGGACCTCAAAATCCAAATCACAGTTCTTCTTGCTGTACCATTTCTTCTCAGCAGGAAAAGAAATGTTCCCCCAGAACTGACTCTGGCTTCCACTTTTGATAGTGGAATTAGTTTGATGCTGGATTTGTCCCCAAAGGCTTAGGGAAAGTAAGCAGCCTACATACATAGGAGTGTTATATCTTTATATTAAAAATGTGTGTGACTTTTTTTTGTTTCCTCTGTTCTACACAGATTGATTGCAGTACTTACCGAAGCACTGAAATAGATGGTCATGTCTTTGTAGCATGTCCAAGGATACTGAAACCAGTCTGTGGCTCAGATGGCTTCACTTATGACAATGAATGTGGGATCTGTGCCTATAATGTGTAAGTCTTGTGCATCCTTCTATGGATAATTAGCAATAGCTAAAGCTCTTGGAAGCATTCCTGTAAAATACTAGCCTTTCTTAAGGCAGGTGACTCTGCAGGACTCTTTGGAGCTGGTTGCTTGTACTTCTGCAGCCAACCTGAGTTTGCTTTCCCATTTTATGTCTCTGCTTGTGAGGGGAATCACATAAGAACCACAGGACAACACAGAGTGGAGCCATGAACAGATCAAAGTGTAACTTGTAACACCTAATTACTCCTAACACTTGATTACCCTGTGATAATGGAGTTATCATGCAGTTACCACTACTGTCTGAGGGGTGTGTTCAGATAAGTCAAGGAGTTGTTAGTGTCCCACAAAGCGGGTGGGATTTTGCATTCTTGTCCCAGTGCCTAGAGTGCAATGGAAAAAGTCATTCTCAAGGCTTCCTAACCAAAGCATTTATTTCTTTCAGAGAACATCACACCAATGTTAGCAAATTACACGATGGAGAATGCAAGGGAGTTTTCACTGTAAGTGCAATAGAAGTAAAAAATCCATCTCTTACGGCTGTTAATAGAATCCTGAGAGCCCCACAGGTTTCCCTAGGAAACTGCAAGAGGACCATAAGAAAAGGGTCCTCATCCGTGCTTTGCTTTTCTGCATAGTGAGGGTGGATTTTGCATCTTCCTTGGTCCAAAGAGAAGGTCATACCATGCATACCATATCAAACTGACGAAGGAGAAAGGAGGTGGTTATGAAATGAGAAGCTGCAGTGAGTTAGCACTGCAGAACTCACTTCCCTATATACTAAGTTGGCTTTTATGCTCAAGGGAAGGGGAGGCCCAAGATTTAACTTGCCAACATGCTGTGCAAGTTGGCAGTTTTCTCTCTGGAGATTACAAGTGTTTCCACCCTTTGCAGCAGGGATTCAAAAGTCCCATGCTGGTTGCTTTCACAGGCATAGCAAGACTTGTAAGAGCACTAAGCATACATATTTATAGAATATAGTTTATTGTATGTTTTATGAGGCCAACAGTCTGATGCATCAGAAAGAGAAGCCTCTATATTTCAGCACTAAAATTCTGGCATGTAGAAAGTCCATTCTCCAACAGATAGATAACCATTTTTTCCTCAATCTTTTCAAATGCTGTGCTTAACTACAGGGAATCTGAAGTAATAAATAACCATGGAGATGGAGAAGTTGGGAGAAAACCAAAACAAACCAAAGCAGTATTAGATTTCCAGCTGGTGAAAAATGTTTTTCACTAAATTCAAGACTTTTTATTTTTTTGAGAATGGGTCTGAAATCTTGTACTTGTTGTTCTGCCTGAAGGATCCTTCTTCAAGAAAGTCTTTTCTTGATTCCTAGAGAACTAGGATAATATTCAAATAGCTAATTTCTGATTGAAGACTTAGCTTTGTTGTATCAAGGCTTTGTCCCGTTGCAGAAACATGGAGACTGAGATATAGAATGAAAAGGTTTTGCATCAACTTTTCTGGCATAGCAAGAGCTCCACCAGAGCTAGTTCTTCTTATTTTGGCAGGTTGACTGCAATAGGTATCCAACAAGGATCGCTGAAGATGGTAAAGTATTAGTATCCTGTCCAAGGATTCTGAGTCCAGTTTGTGGCACAGATGGCATTACATACGATAATGAATGTGGGATCTGTGCCCACAATGGGTAAGTGCCATACGTAGAGTAGACATTCTAAGTAGCCAGCAGTGCTTGGCAGTCCCGAGAACCATCCTTCTGCATTTTTGCTTATCCATATTTCTTCTAATCTCTTAGAAACTGGGTTGGTTTTGGATTTACCCTGAGTTTCCTTATGATCTCTTCTTTGTGCTCATGAGGGGAAACCTTGAAGAGTCAGATGGCAACTCCTTGGATTAGCCTCTGAGCTAGGCAGTTTCACCATGAGCAGAGAAATGAATAATTCAAAATATTGCTTTAAATTGCATGTTATGAGAAGATGCAATGAGCTTGTTAATGAGTAATGTAATGTAGCTATTCTGATATACTCTTACAGAGTCTGTAGCTGTGGTTTGTTTCATTTTGTATGTGACTGCAACCAGGAGGTTAAGCATTTAGTCCCTCAACTTTATTGTTTCTCTCTTCCAGAGAACATAGGACCCATGTTAGCAAAAAGCATAATGGAAAATGCAGGCAGGAGACTTCTGAGGTAAGTATTCAATATAAGGTGTATTTTCTCATCTTGGCTGTATCAACTGAAAGGTTCCCTGAAGTTACATCTATTGTGAAAGTAAGCTGTCCTGAAGCCTGTCCTTCCTCCATGTGTCTAAGTCTTGTCAGCCCCTTGTGTTGAGGATGCCTGCAAATCCTATCTGTCCTGAGGCAGGTGTCCTCTTGGCCCTCCCTGGCTGCACAGTCCTGGCATATGGGCTGCATGGGAGCTAGGCACAGAGTTTTCCTTTCAAATTCATATCTACACCAACACTTGAGGTGAGGATATATTCTGGTATGTGGCAGACACCTGAAGTTTTGGTTTCAGTGTAGCAGCTGAGAAGTCCCAAAGCTCACCAGGAGGAGGTGAGGACATACCAATACATAAGTGTGTAAGCTGGTCAGTTTGGGTTTAGATCTTCATTTGAAAATGCTCTTCAAATGCTTTGTTGGCAAAGTCCAAATTCCTTTGCTTTTTTTGGTGTTTTGTTTATACTGCAGAATGAAAAGGGGACTGCATTTTTCACTCTCTGACTCAGCCTGGTTTTGATAGAGCTGAGACACAGCATGAGTGCATGAGTGTTGTCTCAGCATCCCAGCATAAAAGACATGGCAGGAGGTTACATTGGGGTTTTTCTTGGAGAATGAGGACTTATCTAGGTTTGACAACCTTTTTTTTTTTTTTTTTTTAGATCAATTGCAGTCAATACCCATCAAGAATGACAAAGGGTGGTAAAACCCTGGTATACTGTCCACGGATCCTGCTCCCAGTCTGCGGCACAGACGGATTTACTTATGATAATGAATGTGGCATCTGTGCCCATAACCTGTAAGTACTGTACGTAGGGCTCTCTTTTGGACCCACTAGCTGTAGTTAGTGCTTCAGGTGACTTTTTTTTTAAACCAGCATATCTATATGTCTCTTTCTATTTCTCTTTCAACCTTCTGAAGCCCCTGTCACCTTGATTTTGTTCCCAGATTCTTTGGGCTCCTCGGGGGAGCTGCAAGAGAGCCAGCTCTCAGTGTGAGCAGACTGAGGGCTGTGGGATTTGGGCAGACGAAAGAGTGGATGGGGCTGCTGCATAGCACATAGTGGGGAGACCTGATAGGTCTGTTATCACTTAGGATTATGCTTGCTAATGACCAGGAGGAGCTGGTTCATTAGGCAATCAGGTGTCTCCTTTATCTCATATATTTACTGTGAGTTTGGTTTGCTTGCTGGGGCACCTGGGTGTCAAAGGGCTTAACTGGTGAGCATGCTAATGCCAAACCTCTCCCTTTCAGAGAACATGGGACTGAAGTTAAGAAAAGCCATGATGGAAGATGCAAGGAGAAAAGTACTCCTGTAAGTATAAGCAGCTATAAAGTAAGCACCATCTTCTACTCTCTCTCCAGTCTCTGGGAAGAACCTGGCTGAGCTCAGCACACCCACTGTGCTCCCAGATGCATGACGGGGTTATGCACAGGGCTCATGCTGGTGCTGGGGTTCTCCCTAGCTGCTCACAGTGACTGCTGCCAGTGTGCTGCATATGAGGACAAGAGAGAATGGGAACAGGCCAGGACTTCAGAAACAAAATGTCCCAGTACTGCAGATCTCTGAACAGAAATCATCAGAGGCAGCCCAAGAACAATTTTAGCACAGTAGGAGAGGAAGACACAAGTGTTAGATGTCTCTGTATTCATCCAGTGCTAGGACTTCCATTGCACTAGATAGGCAGGTTAAAAAAAAAATCGTTGTGCTCTGGTCAGCCAGGAAAAGCTGCTCTCAGATATGCATACAGAAATAGCTTTATTATCCTGCACAGTAACAATATGTGCCAATAATATCCCAACACATTTATTCTGCTTATGCAGAGCAGCTCTAAAGCACCAAAAATAATTTAATGCATCCTGAGGGACAGAAATATATTTTCTATAGTAAAGACACATTGTTAAAATACTGTCTTTGCTTTAATTTGTTCTAGGACCACGTGGGAAATATGAGTAATAAGAAACACTGCATTGGGGAAACTATGCAAAATGACAATGAGGTGTCAGTGATGCTTAGCTAGTGTAGAATGATTTCCAATGTGTGTTTACCTATTTGTCCTCAAATATTTAAGCTATTAGATTTTATGTATTGTAAACATTTTTTGCAACAGGAGCTGGTGAAACAGTTCTTGCTACTCTTTTGAAAAAGCTGAAACAAAATCTCAGATTTAGTTAACTATGTCATGCTAGACTTAATGTCAGACTTTACATCAGATTCCTTGGGTTAAATGTTTGTTTTAAAACTTGCATATGTATTACTCTAGGAAAATAATCCTTCTGTCCAGCTGTTCCCTTCTTCCCTCTGTTAGCAGACAATATCAAACACAGCTACAATTATTTAATTAATTTCCTTAGCAATACTCTGATTTTTCTCTGGCAAAAGCCTTTAAAATCTGGAGGATCAGAGTGGACAGACTGCAGGTGAGGCACTCTTCCATCTCTCAGCAGCTGACACAACACTGTCATTATATCTCCCTAGGTTGACTGCAGCACGTACCTGAGCAACAGCAAAACTGGTGAAGCCATCAGGGCCTGTCCCTTCATCCTGCATGAGATCTGTGGGACAGATGGTGTCACCTACAGCAGTGACTGTGCACTCTGTGCCCATAACATGTAAGCCCTGGAGGTCACCCCCTGAGAGCTCAAAAGAGTTACTTGTTGAGCGTTTTTAACTCTGATTTCTCTTTCAGTGAATTTGGAACCAATATTGCCAAGAAGCATGATGGAAGGTGCATAGAGGAAGTTCCCCAAGTAAGTGAAACTTAGTGAAAAATAAAAGCTTGAGCTAGTGCTGATTGCATGAGTTGAATAAAAGCTGGCTGGTTTTGGTGGTGCAGTCTCCACTGGGGGTCACTGCGTGTGCTGCCCTTCCTTCTGTGGGTGAATATCACCCTCCCAGCAGCAGGAACATCGTGTACTTCTTGCACACCATCAGGAAAAGAAAGAAGAGAGGACAGGTGAGGAATAAGCTATGAGACAGGTGTCGTAAATGATTTAAAGCTTTACAAGAAGAAATCCCTTTCCCACAACAGTCTATTAGAGCTGTCACAGGAACTTAGCAGTCTGTCTTGGCAATATGGGAAGGGGATGCAGAGGACGCAGGATACCTGGTGCCTTCTGGATACTTGCATTTTATAGAAGGATGTTCTGCAAAGATTATAAAGTTTCCTGCTTTGCATGCTGATACCTAATGTCCGAGGGGATTTAAACCCCTCTCTATTGGTTTTTGGTTTGGGGTTGGGTTTTTTTGGGGGGGTGTGTGGTATGGTGGGTTTTTTGGGGGGTGGTTTGTGGGGTTTTGTGTGTGTGTGTGTTTTTGCTTGTTGGGTTTGGGGTTTCTTTGTTTTCCTAAATGCAAGGTAATCTAATGTATACCAACAACAAATCTTGCAAAAATACCAGCTTAGCTATATTTGGACAGCTCTAAACTATTTACACTCACTGGGGAATAGAAGAACAAAGCCATCTCATTAGCATGTGTTTGAAAAAGTCAACATCCCAAGTAAGATATTTTATTTCTATACAAACAAAGTATGAAATGTCATTCCTTTGTTTCCCAAGTACAGGCTGTGCACAGAGTGGGTGAGATACATAAATCAGAGAGGAAGAGCTCACACTGGAGAAACTGGGAGTGCTAAAACTCAAGGCCAGTTCTTCAACTGCTGTAAATCAACTTCAACTGCTGTCAGTCCTGCTGGCAGATTTCAACACTCAGAGCCATCCTGTTGCAACAAAAGGCCTGTCAGCACATCTCCCCTCCATTCTTGTGGGCCATGAAAGACACCTTGGTCACAGTCAGCCCTCTTGCAGGAAGTGCATAAATCAGGCCATTTTGATTTGCAGATAATTTTTGAGCTGCATTTTGTAATATCCTGGTAGGTTTTGCAAGGTATAGGGGCATCATGATAAGTACAAAGCTGAATGAGTACTGTCTACCTTCAATCCTTGATTCAGTCTTCTCCAGCATAAGGCTATAAAAGGAAATTCCTATTTTTCCATGAAGAATGAGTTAATATGTAACCATAATTCATCCTACAGCAGACCCTAAAAGGCAGAGGCATAAGCAGAGGGGGTTGTGTATGGGTGCCCTTACGCAGAGCAGAGCCCATGCCAGAGCTTTTGCTGTCTTTTACCCCCAGCTTGACTGCAGCCAGTACCGAACTTCCACAACAAAGGACGGCAAAGAGCTGATGGCCTGCACAATGATCTATGACCCCGTCTGTGGTACTGATGGTGTCACTTACGCCAGTGAGTGTGCACTGTGTGCCCATAACCTGTAAGTACTTATCCTTCTCCCTGGGGAATTCATGTGGTGGCGGTTGGATCTGCAAGCACCAAGGAATGTACAAGGGCTCTCTTTGAAACCCTGTGTGTGCTGGATGGGTCCTACCTGTCTACCCCTATTTTCCTGCTTGCTCTAGTTGGTGTTTTACATGGACATTTGTCCACAAAGGTGGACACATCAGTGAGGGACAGCATTACTCCAAAAGGTGTGCCTGGTCCATAAGGGCATGTACCTGTCAGTGTTGTGCAGACAGTGCTAAGCCAGTTTATCAACAAATCTCTCATGCACTACGTGGGAGTGAGATTTGTTCCTGTATTGCTGCTGTAATGGGGAAAGTTGCAGCTAACCATGGTCTCTCCTTCCTCAAGGGAACATCAGACCACTCTTGGGAAAAGAAAGAATGGACGCTGTGAAGAGGATATTACAAGAGTGAGTGGGGAAGGGTGGGAACAGAGTGAGGTCCGGTGTCTGTTACACTCATGGGGACCTGTCCTCTGCTCTGGGTTACAAAGTGGGGGAGTGGTTGTGTGCAGACCTGAGAAAATCCCTTGGGAATTTTACACAGCCAATATTCATCCCATTGCTCTATAACAGTGCAGGAAAAGATGTGGCAGTGAGCAGAAACAGTACACATCTGCCACCAGGAGGAAACTTTGAGTTGGTTATTATGATGTTAGATGGTTTCATGTCTCACTGGGGTGTCATTCCTTGTGCTGGGGGCCCATGGTTTGCTCTCAGGCAGTCTCATGTTTTTCTTCTGTGCGCAGGAGCATTGCAAGAATGTCAAAGAGATCTCTCCTATCTGCACTATGGAATATTTGCCTCACTGTGGTTCTGATGGCAAAGTATATGGCAACAGATGTGTTTTCTGCAATGCCTACCTGTATGTATAAAAGTAAACCCTTTCCTTTCATTCTCAATTCCTGTACCTACTACAAATGCAGGGCTCTTTTCATAATGTGTTTTTGACTAACTTCTTATGGACATATACTGGACATTTCTGGTGCACTATGACTTGTGCAAGGTGATGGTTTTGTTTTGGTTTGGTTTTTTGGTTGGTTGGTTTGGGGTGGTTTTTTTGTTTGTTTGGTTTTTTGTTTGTGGTTTGTTGGTTTTTGGTTGTTGTTGTTATTTTGGGGGGGGGTTTGGTGGTTTTTTTGGGGTGTTTTTTTGGTTTTTTTTTTGTTTTTTTATTTTAAGGGAAAATATGAAGGGCACATTCCTATGATCTGTATGTGGTCTTCCATTACTTGAAAGATATTTTACTCACTTTCACAACCACCTACTCTGTCCCACAAGCTCATTCAGGGCACAGGAAAAGTACTTTACCAAAACAACTGTATTGTATCAACTGTGTGAAAACTTTAATCTTTCCTTTAATGATGACAATGTAAGGGAGTATTTGGGCTTTTGGGGCTGTTCTTTATCTCAAGCCAACACTTGGGCCAGTGAAGTGAGGAGCAGGGCTTCAGCACTGAATATGCTCTGTGTCTAACCCCTCTCTCTCCTTTTATTACCAGGGAAAGCAATAGGACTCTCAACCTCATGAGTATGGCTGAATGTTAAGTCTGCTGGAGCGCAGCTCAGGAAGACAAGCTCCCTTTGTATGACTTCCTGTGGGCTGATCTTCTACAGCAACTTTCCTTCAGTTTTTCTTGTTTCCTTAGCTCCTGAAACACTTGTTCAATAAATTCACTTGGCAACATTTCTCTGTCTTAATGCCACATCTCGTCCTTTTTTCCCCTTGTTCTTCCTGACATGGTACTTCTCATGGTGCATGTTTATTTTTCTATTGATGTTCTGTTCTAACAAACAATGTGACTAAATCTTTTCCTGCCATATGTCAGTGTCATCCCTGCTCTAATAAGAGCCTGGCCTCCCCTTAGAGCTTCCAGGCATTTCCTTACTCCTCAGAGTCTCCTTGTCAGTATTAGTCTCATCTAACCATTAATATCTCTGTCTGACATTATGGATTCCATCTTTATAGTCAGCACAAGGAGACATTCACCTCAAGGGCATGGTTTACCTCCTCTAGGGTGTGGATGGTGGTTTGTCTCAAGGAGAGCACTTTCTTGCCATGGTCTGGAAAGGGAAACTGGCTGTCTAGCCAAGAGGTGTCCCTGTCCTGGTTCCCACTGCCTGTGCAGCCTGTCCCGTGGAAGAGGCAGCAGCTGCTGTCAGGAGAGGTGATCCCAGCCTGTCTCCACTGACTTCGACCTGTGTTGAATGCTGTTATAGGATATAATCTACAAGAGGGGAAAGTCAAGCTCCCCTCAGGGTCACATGTAGCAGAAGTGTCCACTCACGAAATATCTTGATTTATTAATGCAACAGAATATCTCCAGGATTGGTGGGCAGAAGTCACGTCTGGGGTGGGGGACAGCCCTGGTACATCACTGCAGTTCTCTGCCTTCTAAAGCCATTGGGGAAGGAAAAGAATACCAAGATGGCTCTTTTTAATTGCATATATAACAAGTCATAGGAAAGCAGTTCAGCTGAATAATCATGTTTTGCCTACTTTTTTGAGGCCAAAGAGCTCAGGAACTGGTGATAGAATTGCTGTCACTCTGGTGTCTGTATGGTTGTCAGGGAGGGAGGGGGACCTAGGGGTTGCCCTTCATCTGTTAGCAACATAGGTTCAGCCACTACCACTAGCTCCATACCAGGTCACCAAAGCTATTGTGAGTACAATATTTCAGGGTTAAAGGACTTCTTCTGAACTAGAGTTAGTGCCCACCAGGTTCAATTTCTCATTGTAGCTTAACAGGGAATAGCACAATTATTTAGACCAGTTTGGAAAATCACTCTTTGAATTGTCAGGCTAGAAGAATAGGCTGAAGGCAAATGTTCTTGACTTGGAGATACTGCAGGTATTGTATGAGGGAATGAGGCTGTAGTACCTCCGTGCCATTAGTGTCTGTGGCTGGCATGTGCTTTTCAAGAGCGATTTGTAACTAACAATGGCTTATTGTACTTTTCTTGGGTCTGTGTCCTATTGTAAACATTCCTTTGGTTTATATAACCTTTTTGCCATTTTCTGTTAAGGTGTTTTGAAGAACATGATGGTTTACTCTTGTTTAAGTTACTTGGTTTTTCTCAGGGATAAGACATGAATTTTTTTTTTTTTTTGTGGCCTTTGGCAGACTTTCACTTGGAGTTAGCGCTGACTGTTGGCTTTTGCAAGCCTGTAAAGCTGTCAAGATCCAACTGAATGGCATTAACTGAGCACAGTGGTGCCAAAGCCTCCTCTGTGGAGCTCATTGCCTGATGACACCAAAGGCAAACATGAACTGAAGGAGGCACAAATCTGAGATTAAGTCAGAGCAATTCAGTGAAGAAGCTAAAGTGGTCATTAGACAGAAGTTTCCATGGAGTATTTGCCAGTAGGTTTCCTATAAAAGTACATATGGAATAAATCACTAAAACTGGGCCAGAAAATGGGAAAAGCCTGACATTGGAGTTTAAATATCCTTCAGGCTCAGAGGGTGTTTTATGAGGCAGTATAACTCTATAAAAGTAGGGCAGCCTTCTTCTCAGGAACAGAGCTCTTTTCTGTGCTTCTGAGTTTTCTTCCAGCTGTTCCAGGGTTACTTACCAAATGTTTGTTCAGATTATTTCTTTTTGCTTTGTGTTGATGAGGAAACAATGGTCAGGTAAAGGCAAGCATATTCAGGATGAAGCACTGAATTTTTGTGGCTTAGGAGAGAGGTTTAACAGTACCAGAGACTTTAAAGGTGGTTTTAAGCTATGGATGATTGATCTGGGTACCTGCTTGGCCATAGATAGAGGAATGGCTGGGTAGGTGGATAGAGATTAGTGTGCTGGGGAACACTAAGAAATCATCTCATGAGCTCCATGCTTGCCAGACTGCAAGTATATTTAGTAGCTGTCTCCAGTGTGAGGATGACAGATGCTTTAGTGCTGCTCAGCCTACTGCTCCATTGGCTTCTCAGGCACTTAATGCTGCAGAGCCCTGAGGCTGACTTTCTTACTCACCTTGGGCAAAAGCCTGAGCAGCTTCAAAATGGTCAGGTTACTCTCAAAAACCACTCAACTATCATGCTAGAAAAAACTGGGTTTGAATTTGGGAAAAGGCACTAAAAGGATTAGCTGCAAGCAAGGATTTGGTCCTGCTTCAGTGGACTCTTATTTTTGCACTCTTGCCATGAACAGAAATAGTTGCACGTGCAGCTTTATACCCTCAGTCAAGCATGCAATGAAGAAAAAACTGACTTTCCAGTGCCTGTTATAACTGCAGCATCAGGCATTGAGAATTTACTGCTGGAAATGCAGATGGTCCAGCTCCACACCCTGCCTTGCAGCCCCTGCTGTAGCCCTCTGGCTCTGGAGAATGGGGACTGAGCTCCTGAGCCACACCAAAGGCTGATGAACTTTGATGTATTTCACACTGATGATGGTCCAGCCTCAGGATTTGTGACCTGTAACCACACCGGTACATATCACAGAGGCAATATTTAAAAAATATAAATGTCTTCTCTCCTTCCTTATTTGTCTAACTTATCTTTATAACCTTATCAATGTTTTCTGAGTCTACAGTCGTTTTTCTTAAAACACAAAGAGGAGGAAGAATGAAGTGAATCATTTAAGTCTTGATGGATAAGTTGGATTTTGAAATCAATACTTAGTCTTTTCATATTGAGCCGAAATATTTTTTTTTTGTTCACCAATTTTCAGCACTCCGCCCATCTGTGACTTGGAAAAAAAAACAAAACCCCCAACTTTTCTTTGATAGTGGCTGTACCGAAACTTCATTCAAACATTTAAAAATACCTTAAAGAAAATGTCTGCTGATAATTTACCTTGGCTTAGCTTTTTTATTTTTCATATGTTGCATTTGCTAGAGAGGCATGTAGATGGGCTTAGATGCTCTGGCACTCTTTCCGGGGTGGTGAGAGTAACCAGAGTCATCCCACTGATTTTTAAAACTATTCTCTTTTCAGAAGAATATTTAAATTTTTTTTTTTTTTTTTTGGAGGAACATAGTTATAAAGAGGAAATCCAGAACTAATTATACAAACTCATTGTATCAGTTGCACAGATCTGTTTAACTGGCTGCTAGCAGAGAAAATAAAAAAAACTGAAAAATTTTCCTCAGACCTCTATATTTAAGGGAATATAATCCCTGGTAGCCACCTGTTTCATCCATCAGTATATTTATACTTAGAAATGTTTATTTTCTTGCTGTAATTTATTGTTTGATGCAATTTTATTTGATTCTTTGCCATACTCTGGGTTCTGGTTGTGAGCTTGCTGCTGATCAATGAGTAGATAGGAAAGAAGCAGAAAGCAGCAGCGGAAGGGAGCCCGTCTCCAGCTGGCAGACATCCACTCAGTCTCGGAGGGTTTTCCAGACTTTCACCAGCTGAGGTGCAGCCCCGTAAGTTTAAACATACTGTGAATTTGCAAACAAAGAGCGTTCGCATAGTGTATCGCTTCCTTCCTGGTTTTCATTCATAGAAGTAAAACCTTAATTTCATTCAAGTTCCCCTGGGGAATGTTTGGAAATTTATTGCTTTGAGCACTCTTTCTCTATTCCCTTTAAGGCTTAGTGTAGCACATGGCCCAGGGGCATCACTGAGGAAGGCAAGTCAGGGCCCCCAGCCAAATGACAGAGCAAATCTGTGGCACAGATGGTTTCACTTACACCAGTGAATGTGGGATCCATGCCTATAATGTGTCAGTCCAATGGAAAGAACAGGCTTTCTGAGTGACAGGCCCTTGGCCTCTCCCTGTGCTTGTCTAATTTATTGTCCTTTTCTCCCTCTTCACTTACTGTTTCTGCTTGGGGGAAAATGGTGAAAATTTAGCAGATAAAAGAAAATAGCTGGAGTGGAAATCCAAATGATGCAGCATGTTCAGATGGCATAGGTTTGTTGACTGATAGAATTATAATAGTCAGAGACAGTAAAACCACTTCATTGTTGGTGGTTAACTCAGATGAACTCTTCTTCACTTGCATAATTTGGGAATATTATTTACATTCACAGCACCCACCCCACTTTGGGAAAATGGTCATAATTCAGTCTCTAATGCCAGACTTTCCCTTCTTCAGAGAATGTGGCACACCCAGAGACACAAGAACAGCAGTCATCCTAGTGACTAAGAAGGCAAACCCAGAAGCAGCCTAAACTCCCATTGCTTTCTGTGGCAACTTCCCAAATATTGTCAGCCGGATGCTGAGCAGGCAGCGTACGATTGGATGTAAGTGATGCATATACCTTCTGTTGACATTTCATTTGGCAGTGATTTTAACGTTAGCTTTCTAATATTGCTATTCACTAGAGACTGCATTCAAATGCATGAAGAGAAGGGCGATAAAAAGATGCAAAATATGAGATAAGTAGCAGAACTATCTTTGCTATGCAAGCGTGCACAAACAACCTCCACTGCCGGCAAGTGGCAGTGCAGTAGGGAAATGCAGCATAACCTGTTTCAAGACCAGAAAAGGAAACACATGAAACCTCAGCAAGTATCGGTGCATTCGTCTCTCCTTAGACAAGAATTTTTGTCAAGTTGTAAATGGGTCACAGTGCCCAAGACAGGAGATGTAGGAGCTATGTGATCAGGTACAACATAGTGGCTATCATGAATGAACTAATGTATTGAGCAAATAACTGAATTACTTTTCTAGTGCAACAGTTTAGAGATGATAGAAGTCCTGCTATCTACCTGTCTGTGAAATAGTAGAATCCTGTAATTCAACAACATGCTGTCTTCTGTCAGCACCAATGATGCTTCATCCATGTCCAGCTGCAAAGAATCAGACAGTGGTGTCTTTAGAGCTCAGCTCTACAGAATAAATGAATTGTTTCTTTTTTGATATTAATAATTAAGTAAGAAGGGACCCTTCAATGTCATCTAGCCCAACCCCCATGCAGGAAACAAGGACATCTGCAACTAGAGTAGGTTGCTCAGAGCCCCGACCAACCTTGCCTGGAATAGTTCTAGGGATGGGGCATCTACCATCTTGCTGGGCAACCTGGGCCAGGGTCTCACAACCCTCCGTGTAAAAAAATGTCTTCCTTCTCTCTAGTCTAAATCTCCCTCTTTTTTTCTTTTTTTAAAAAAACCATCACCCCTTGTCTTACCACAACAGGCCCTGCTAAAAAGTCTGTCCCCATCTTTCTAACAGGCCGCTTTAAGTACTGAAAGGCCACAATAAAGTCTCTCTAGACCATGTCACTAAGTGCATCATCAAATCTTTCCTTAAACACCTCCAGGGATGGTGACACCACCACCTCCCTGGGCAGTCCATTCCATTTTCTAATCACCCTTTCTGTGAGGAAATGCTTCCTAAGATCTACCCTAAACCTCCCCTGGCACAGCTTCAGGCTGTGCCCTCTCGTCATGTCACTAGTTGCCTGGGAGAAGAGCCTTACCACCACCTGACTGCAACTGCCTTTCAGGTAGAGAGTGATAAGGTCCCCCCTGAGTCTCCTCTTCTCCAGGCTAAACAATCCCAGGTCCCTCAGCCTTGCCTCATGAGACTTTCCCTCCCATCCCTTCACCAGCCTCATTGCTCTCTTTCTTTCCCAGCAAGGAGAGCAGTGGGTTTTCATTCTTAGCCTATTGCACCCTATCCCTCAGGAAGAAAAGTCCTTGTTGCTGCTTCATTTACAAGATCTTAAAAAGTAAACCATCATTCGTCCCAAATCCCAGAAGTTTCTGGTTTTCTTCCCATAAATGAAAGCAGTCACCTTCATTTGTCTTTTCCAAATGTTGTTCCTCATGAGAAATTTTTGCTACCTTGTTGGATGAGGTGAGATCTGGGAGCATGGTTTTGTTTAATGCTCTACTCCCTCCTGCTCTGCATTGCTTCATCCCATCATTTAAAGTCAAAATAAAACTTTGCCTGAGGAGGTGAGGTGATACATTGATGTTTCTTGGGGCAGTTACGAGGCAGAGAAATGCCTCTAGGTTACTGTGGCAGTGATGGGCTGAGTCTTCCAGGGAACAGTTACTTTGCGTTCCTGGTTTCTTCCTCCTTTATGGAGTTTGTGGGACACACTCCTAAAATGTTTATCTAATTTGAAAAACACTTTAGAATACTTTCTCTCTCATACACGTCATCTGTCTATAAACCTCTGGACCTTTAACTCCCCCAAGTTGGGCAGAGTCTCAGCTCACCCCTTCATGAAGCAGGTTTCAGATCTGTCTTAAAGGGCTGTGGAGCTACAGGCTGGTGCTTTCATCTGCAGACTTGGGAATGGGCTAAAAGCCCCGAGTTCAAGGCTTTGGCCATTTATTCAAGCTCAGAAAAATTGTTATTCCAGTCCTCTTGACCTCTGATCAAGAGCATAAAAGGGAACTATCATTTGTTTACAGCTAGTCCTCTCCAAAATTCATAAACTTGGTGTGTTACTTACCAAGAGAAGGGAGCTGTAAACATCAAAGGTTAATTATCCTCTTGTCAAGAACACTTTGTGGTCTTTAGACATGCCTGTCAATCTTACAAAACAGAGCTGAGGGGAGCCAGCACTGAAGGCATGTTCGTATGACAAATTAATGAGACATGTCAGCTCACTGTGAAGAGATGATCCCTGTGATTCATGGGAGACTGTAACCTGGCTCTACAGCCAGCTTTGACATAGCCTTCAAACTGTAGATCCATCGGGGATGTTTATCCCTCTATAAAGAAGCTCTTGAATGCAGCTGTCCAGGGATCAAGTGATCTTCCTCAAGGCCTTTGTATTCCCCTTTGCTGCTCAGTTACATTCTGCAATTGCTCATCCCAACCATACTGAATTACTTTTCCAAGCCCTGATAGTTAGGGGATTAAAATATCTTATTTCTGCCTATAAGCATCTCTTGGCAATGACAGTCTTTGGTGACTGGTGTCTGAAATTCAAGGGACACTGCCATGATCCCTCTGCCTTGTGCTGTTCTGATGATGTGTGTGGTGCTAGATGGCTAGTAGCTTGAAAATGCCTAATCTGCTGTCCTTTGGAGATGTGTTCAACTATTCCCCTGGTTTATATAACCACAAAGCAATTTGCTTCCATGGCAGAACATGCTTATTCATTCTATTTTAACTATGCATTGAGCTATAAATAATGCCTATTGAATTTTTTTTTTTCCTACCTTTGAAATATTTTCTCCTGACCTCAGGTCCTCAAGGAGACTACCAGCTTTAGCAGTGAAGTTACCATATTGACTTTCTCCTGCCAGGCAGCTATAAACAGTGTCAATCCCACATTGGCTGCTACTTCCTTGCAGCCACCTCTTCATCGTTTCTGCTTGGGCTGTGGCAAAGATGAAACAAGCACTCAGTGATGCACAGCTGAGATCACTGAAGTGCCAGGAAAACTGATTAAACCAATGATTTGCTCTTTCTCTGATCAGCTGCAGAGTAACATCTCCTGCATTACCTCCTAATCACCTTTTCTTGGAAGAGACTTATTGTCTCTTCAAAGAGCAATAACCTGCACCATTGTCCAGCCAGGTGTTCTGCTGTTTGGTGCCTCCTTTTTCTGCTGTTCATTCTAGCATGTTCCTGCTTTCACATGAGTAATTCTCACCGTGTGCAATGGAGCCCTGACCTGACATCTTCATCATCCAGAAACAGTCCAGATCTGGAGCACAGAATGAGCTGGTGAGGTGAGAAGTCAATGTGTTTACTTAGAGCTGATGCTGCTGAGACCTACATCTGGGTCAGCACAGCAGTGAAATGGCGACTATTTTGGCAGCTGATTTTCTGTGGTGCAGGTAACTTTGGTGTAGGTTTGAATGGAGATGCTCTTCTGGGAAGTGTTGTGATGGCAAGGGGTCTGGGCTGTTGCGGAAGAGAGTTTGAAATAATTGAGAGCTAATAACATTCTCAAATTTAAATAGTTTAGTGTGGTTGCGGTTTGGTGGTTTTTTTTGTTTGTTTGGGGGTTTTTTTGTGTGTGTGTAGTTTTTTGTTTGTTTGGGGGGTTTTTGTGTGTGTGTGGTTTTTTTGGGGGTTTTTTTGTGTGTATTTTGTTTGTTTGTATTACAATTTACAATTACAATTACAAGTATTACAATTTACTCTTTTTGTTGAACTTCTTACTGGTCATCCCCCATAAAGTTGTTCTGGGAGCAATTTGTATCATGTGGACCTTTAGCAAAGGTTGTAGGAAAACTCTAAGGCTGCTCTCCTGGGTCATGGAGAAGTATCGTGTTCCTTCATTAATAAAAACTGTCCATAGGATCAAGCATTATGTAAGTACTCCATACATAAAATAATTTAGGTCAGAAGAGCTCTCAAGGTCTCTAGCCACCTCTACTTGAAACAAAACCAAAATCAATGTCAACTCAGAGTGCTTGAAACTGGGTTTTCAACATCAGTGAGGAAGGACATGCATGGCCTCTCTCTGACTCTTGTGCCACTGCTTGATCAACCTTGTGGCAAAGAACAATTCCTTATATTTGATCAGAATTGTCCTTTTGCTGCGCAGCCCTGGGAAGACTCTGTCTTCTCTATAACCCCATCAGGGAGCTGCAGATAGCAATGTGATCTCCTGTAGCCATATGTTCTCCAGGCTGAAGCCCAGTTCCTTCAGTTTACTCTGACTGCCCTGTGCTCCAGCCCTTGACAAGCCTGGCAGCCTCCGCTGGACTCATTCCCATGTGTCAACATCTGTCCTTGCAGTGGGGCCAAGTACACTTAATTCATTGCATAAGTAATGTGAAACCATGTTAGCTTTCACCTGCAGGGTACAAAGTTCTGCATGTGATCTTATTAGTTCAGGGAAACATTTGCTGGCATTACCTGAATCAACCTCTTTTTAATAAGTTCATAAATACATGGATATGATTAAAATATATCCATATGAAAATATATCAGTGACTTTGCTTTATTGCTTAGTTCCAATAGTGCCTTCAGGCACTGGGTGAGAGGCAGATCTTCCACTTATTCTGTATTGGTTTCTCCAAGCACATGCCTCAGTACAAATAGTTACCGGCCATACTGCAGCCAAGAGAAAGACAAAGATGGAAATTGCAGTCTGAATTGTATTTAGCAGGCATTTTGGAGTGATTAGAGGCAATTTCATGAAAGAGACACAACTAATTATTGTTATTTCCCACTTTTACAATAACTATTTGTTAATTAAATAATATGACAAAATGCAGGAATGTTTGGAAAAGTGTATTAAATAATTTGTCCTTCACTTATTGGTGTATTACTTACACTGAGAAGTCGGATATCCACTACAAAAAGTTCCCAACATCAGTTTTGATTCCTTCAGAGAGTATGAAATTAATACTAGCAAAAACTGTAATGGTAAATGTAAAGCAAGCAATTATTTGGTAAGTGGGGAAGGACACTCTATAATGGCCAAATCCTGCACTGGTGTCAGCCTGAAGACCTTCTGGTTCTCAGGACCATAACATGTGGTACCCTGAGATGTGGTATTGCCTTTTCTTACTTGCAGATCCCTGCCTTTGGTCCGGCTTCTGCACACATAGGGGTTTTCAATGGTCATTAGCCATAAACTGCATCTGACTTTGAGGATTGGAAGATTGTAATGAAACGGATTACAGCATGAGATCAGTGTCAGGATTACAGACCAAATCCTCTTTCTAACTGTTCTCCAGGAGCAGCTAAGAACTGAGCAGCCTGTCCTACAGCATGAGCTTAGTCAGCTGTGGGTTTTTTCCACACTGTTATCAAAGGCAGGATATTCTGGAGCTGTAACCCTGGGTGGGGAGGCTGTGGACATTGGCTGGCTGTGGATGTTGGCTGGCTGGAGTCTGAAGCCTCGTGATGTCTGTGTGTCATTTATGTCACATGCCTGAAAGGGAGTACCTGAGCAGCTCAGGGGAGACTGGTGTTCTCCAGTCAGCACTTAATTGTCACATGCTTGAGTCTTTCTAGAATTTCTGTAGATGAAAGAGTGAAGGAATTAATCTGTTGAATATCAGATGGGCATTGTGGTGGTCAGATGAAATCTAGGTTGCTTGGTGCCAGTAAGTGCCTGACCCAGTGGCTGAATGCGGCAGTTGCAATGGAAATTTTTTCTCTGGTATATAAAAGAACACGCATCATCTTTTGGCAGGAAGGTGCTCTCCACCCATCAGGAGGGAGATTATTTTTGCCTAGAAGACAGCCCTGTCTAGGACAGGGAGCAGCCTGGAGGAGCAGCATGCAGGCACCAAGAAAGAGACAACGTGTCTAAAGCTACCAGGTCAGGGCTGGAGTAGTTGGTCAGGCTGATTTGCAGAGGTCTGGCTGCCCAGCTGGAAAAGGCAGTAGCAAGTTCATATTTGACCCAGAAAGATGTACCTTCCTCCAGCTCTGCAGCAACTGTACATGTGATCTGATAAGGCAACAAGTGTGGCATGTGACAGAAGCCTCAGCATGTTCCTCTACACACTCAAGGAAAACGCATCTGGCTTCCAGAGATGCCATCCACAAGGCAAATTAGGGCAATACATCTTGAAGATGTGCCAATTCTGTCTAAAATGTTAATAATGTGTGCTCCCTGTAATTTATAGAAACAGCAGCATATTTATTTAAATGCTTCTCCTGATGAAGAAACACTTCTCTTTAAGGTAAAAATGTAACATATATCCACACAGCCGTGCTCCAGCCTTCATAACATGCCAGTGTCCAGGACAGGTGATTCTATGCACTATACGTTCTATACATTTCAGGATCAAAGTATGCTCTTTAGACCACTGTGATGTATCAGACACCGAAGCAATTACTTGGGCTAACTTTCAATTATTTCAGCTGACTTTCATTTCATTAATGGGTGGTGCCTTATTTGTTCAAGGGAACACCTGGAACACCTGTTCAAGGGAACATATTTTGCTTTGCAACCCCTATGGTGCTGAAGTCTATGACCATGACCAAAAAGCCCACAGGTATGCTTGCTATTTCAGACCCATGAAAGGGATTGTGGTGAGAAACTTGGGTTAAAGGCAGGACCCACTCCTGCAAAATTACAGCTATTAAACTAGCAGAGGTCCAGGTCTCCTCTTAGGAAGGAGCAATTTGGAGATGGCACGAAGGCTGGAGGTACAAGACAGAAGGGAAATTGGGACAGGCTCTATGTTTTTAGGTATAATTTTCTGAAATATCTGTAGGGGGAAAGGACCTACTGTACTTTCAAGCATAGTTGGAGTTATGTAAATAGGTTCCCAAACCTCCAGTGTCTTTTGTTCTTAAGATGGCCTGGCAGAACACTTTGAATTGGTCGGTGTGTTTAACTGTGACTGCAACTGCAAATAAGTGCTCCCTGCTGATACGGTTCAAGTGACATTTTTAGTGGCATTTGGCAGAATTTAACCTGCTTTCAAGTCCTCTACTGAGCTCTTCTATAGCCAGGCAGTGAAATCGTCAAGCCATTTATTTTATCAGACAAGTGCTAAATACCATTAGCTTCACAGGTTAGACAAAGTCCTGCCAGATTCATCTGACAAAGCTTAGCCAATTCTGCTGATGGCAAAGCCACACCTGACCCATGGTCATACTTAGTGGTGAATAGCTGGGAATGCAAGGGTGAAAAAACCCACCCAAAACCAGAAAGGAAAGCAGATGCTCCTAGCCTGATCTGCAAGCAGGGTAGTACTTAATACTCTGCTTAAGCTCCTTCCTGATGGGAGAAGTTGCTCTGCAGAGACAAAGGAAGGGCCTGCTGTTCACTTCCCCCAATATTTTGTGCTCCTCACATTCTACTAGAATTATAAAAAGGTTTCTTTTGTCTAAAAGGCTGTTTGGTTTTGATCACCAAGAACATTGTCTCAAGCTATTAACCAGATGTCCAGCCAAGATCAATTGCCTTGCAGATGCAGACCATTACCTGAAAGTCAAGACCTCAATAAATATTACCAGCCTCATTGTACTGGTGACAGATTCTGCTGGTTGTTTTATGTTACAGTTGAACAGTTTAGACATTGCATTTGTATATATTTGTAGTCAGCTTAGGAGAGACCATCTCGTGAGCAGAGCAGGAGCAGGCAGCCTGCAGATTCAAGAAATACTTCCACCATGACCATGGCAGGTGTGTTTGTGCTCCTCTCCTTCGTGCTTTGCTGCTTCCCAGGTGAGTAACTCTCAAGGTGCCACAGAAGCTTCATGTCTGAGTCTTGTCTGTCTTTAAAAGGATAAGATAGTGGCTTTAAAGAGATAAAATCTTCTACAAACTACTAGGCTGCCTTGGTAACATTGGCATCACATAGGATGCAAGAGCAGATTTCAGGACAGTCTTAAATCAATCACTGTTGTAGCTGGTTGTCTGTCATAAATACAAATAACTGCAAGTAGAGTTCTGTGCTGGAGCTAGTGCTGTTACATCTCTTACACTGTTGTTTCAACAGTTACACTGCTTACCCTTGTTGTTTTACAATTACAGCAAATGGATAAATACTTGAAACAAGGCTGTAACGAGGTGGTCAGACCTCCAGTAACTAGTCAGGAAAATACTGTAATGGTGCAAACAAGTTCTTTGCAGCCTGGCAACTTTCCTGCAATACTTTTGCTGCTAATGGAGAAAAAAAAAAAAGAGATGAAAACAAGCAGGAGTCTGATGTTCTCACTGCATATTTACATCTCACGAAATTACGAAGTCAAAGACTTTTTTTTTTTCACACTCATCTTCTTTAAAATGCATATTCCTGACAACAGATGCCGTATGTATTTGCTTATCCTGTAGGTGACTATTTGCATTTGCATTTATCTGTATTGACTCGTTTCTGTTCTGATACGTAAGAGAGTCCTTTAGGGTCAAAACGGATATGTAAAAAGATAAGGAAGGAAAAGCTATTCTATTTTCAATTAAAAGAACAAAGCTATTGAAAAACATGTTTCATCATACCCGACAATATGTAAAGCTATTATACTTATCAACATAGGAAAAAAAAAATAAATTCTACATAGTTTATTTAGTTCAGGAAACCAGTCACTGGAAATCACAGAGTTTGGTCCTGAGTATAGGAATTTTACATCCAGATTTCCAGCTTTAACAGCAGACTTATCATATTGTCTTTAACACTTTCTGCCTCTATTTTCCTTTCCAGATGCTGCCTTTGGGGTTGAGGTGAGTGGAAGATTTCTTTCTGTCACTTCTCTCAGGTCCGTGGTCTAGTAAAGACCTAACCAAAGGAATAGGAAGACCCTCTGCTTGGCTGACAAACAGCTTGTCTGTTTTTCATCCAGCATGAAATTACTGTCATTGTGATCAGATTCTGCAGTGTAAAACATTAAATTGTTATTCTTAGCTCTGCAACTATGCTATATAGTAATAACATAGTAATAGTAATGACACAACATTTTTGGATTAATTCATTTTTCACCAACTTTAAACAGGTTTATGCTTTAAACTGGTCATGTATGACTGGATCTAACTGATAGCAATATTCTGTGATATCAGAACCTGCCTGAAGGCAGCTTACTGGAAGAATAAAACACTATGGCACATTCCAGCTTCCACACATCAAATAATCAGTTTTACTCCTCCAAAAAAAACATATGTTGAGAATGAAAAAATAATAACACAAGTGCACAGGAATATAAGAATGGGGGAATAATGGATAGCCTTTCTAAATGATGCCAAGTGAACATGAAGGACTAGCACTGATTTACCCCATCTGGGGGGCTGCATAGCTACAGCCCTCTCATCCTCTTCTCCTACTGTGTGAGGTCTCTGCAGGAAGGATTTACTTGTTACCAGATTGACCCACCCGCACGTTTGTGCTATGGCAATGAAAAACCCACTGCCAGTTGTATCTGGTCACTGTCTTGTACAAAATGAGAGTTGTGAATGTAAAAATCTCTTTTTCCCCCTGTTGCTGTGTGTTGCTTTGGCAGGTGGACTGCAGTAAGTATCCCAACACTACAAATGATGAAGGCAAAGAGGTGTTGGTCTGCACCGAGATCCTCGGCCCCATCTGCGGTACTGATAGAGTCACCTACAGCAATGAATGCCTGCTCTGTGCTTACAACATGTATGTACTGATAGATATCAGGCAGCAATTCTTGGGACTCCTGGAAGCACCACTTTTCAACAGTGATCTGTCATATGTCACTGGTGTCCATTCATCCAAAATAAGTTTAGGTATCATTGCGTGCCACTCTGTTGTCTAGACGTTGGTTTAGTCCCCAAGTCTCTCCAAGGTGTAATTTGTTTGCTGGTGTAATTTATTCAGATTTTTCTTCTCCAGCTCAAGGATCAGCCAAATGACAGGCCTCAGGATACATCTCATCACAGCAAAGCAGAGCAAAAGGATGGAGAGATGCTCTGCTCTGAAATGCCCAAAATGCTCATAAAGCTCCCAGGGTCTTTATATCCCTGACAGCCACTCAGTGCTAGCTGGTCAGGGACGATGGCACTATCTTCAATCTCTCTCTCTGACTGATAATCAGCTTTCCCTTGTATTAGTTACATATTTCCAGCACCTAGGATGTAGCCAGATGTCTTTGATGAACTTGCTAATGTTTGTGTTTCTCTCTCCAGAGAATATGGGACCAATGTCAGCAAAGAGCATGATGGAGAATGCAAGGAAGCTGTCCCTGTAAGTGAAACCAAGGGTGAAACATGGGATAGTTTCTGTTTCTAAGTGGCTAAAGCTGCCTGTTGACTCACCCAAGACATAATTCAAACACTAAATAAGAGGACATAGGAGATGTCAGAACTTCACATAGGTCATCTGCAAGAGAACTGTCATCACAGCGACACAGCATTTTTCTTGCTGCAGTGGTGTCCTGGGTGGCTAGAGACACACTTGCCAGATCTACTTGCTTTCTATATGAGAGCCTTCGCCAGTGCTTTGTTGTGTGTTCCCTCAACAGGTGGACTGCAGTAGATATCCCAACACAACAAATGAGGAAGGCAAAGCGGCGCTGCTCTGCAACAAAGATCTTGACCACATCTGTGGTACTGATGGGATCACCTATGACAATGAGTGCTGGCTGTGTGCCCATAACCTGTGAGTACTTCATGTGCGGAGCTGCTCCTGTGAGTGACAACAAATGCTTGTAACTCCTGGCAGCTGCTCTTCTGAATATCAGGACTTCTACCAACGCCTTTTCTGTGAGGCACTTGAACTTTGATCCACCTCTTTCCCTGATAACTAGACCCTGTTTTCCTTTGTGATTAGAAGAAAAATTTTGCCTTTGATCTAGGAAGAGAAGTAGAGGGCTGGGTAGGGATCTAACACAGGACAGAATCCTTCCCTTAACTATGTTTAAAGGGTCTGTGTCACAGGTGTTGCCTTGAAGAGGACAGCAAATAACTTAAGGTGCCTCTACATTGTCATACAACCTAGCTCCTCATTCACCTTAATTCTCTTGTCTTTCACATCATGCTATAAAGCAACACTCTGGCAGGTTGACACCACCTGAGCTGGTATCTAGAGCCATAAGGACACAACCTAAGCTGGACGTCTCCTGTAGCCTGTATGTTGTACCTGAAGCTAATCAGCATTGCTGGGATGTGGGGGCAGGTTGCTCCCAGAGCTCCCTAACGCAGGTCATTTCCCTTCCCAGAGAGTCTGGAACCAGTGTCGACAGGAAGCATGATGGTGAATGTAAGAAGGAAATTGCTACAGTAAGTGAACTTCGTCATGAGGAACTGGGTTTCAGTCCCACTATTGTCAGGGGAAGGAGGAAGAAGAAAAAGAAGGTGACTGCATAGGAAGGGATCAGTAAGATAGTAGTAGCAGAACTAATCCATCAGGGCAGAACTGAGAATAAGAACAAAGAGTGGCTTTTGGGGTCAGACCAATGGCCTATCGAGCCCATGATGGGCTCTATGCAGAGCCTGCTCTTAGCAGGGGTTTAAGGATTGGGTAGAGGGAGTAAGACAAAAGTGAGTATGTATGGGACTTGTTTTCCAAACTTCAGCTATTTTCAGGTGATGGGTCTCAGCTAGGTGTGATTTCCGTGTAGTCTGTAAGCCTCGATAGATTTTTCCTTCCTGAAATTCCTCAGCCTCTTCATGGACCCACATAGACTTTTTGCACTATGGTACTGTTTAGCAAGTGTAGCACTCATTTCAGAAAGAAACAAAATCCCACACTCACAGTATTCTAGCAAAGTGCTGCTCTTCCTGTTTTAAGACTATGGCAGAGATACCAGACCCTTATACAGGCGTCAGCACCTACGCTTCTCCAGACACCAGTGTTTTTCTATTTAATTTCCTGGCTAGATTGGGAACATGGTGCAGTGTGATCACAGGCATGGCATATTCACATAACTGCTGCTGCTTAGATATACTGTGGTCAGGTTATGATATACATCTCTTCAAACAGGAAATTATGATCTATTTTCATATTATTAAATAATTCTGGCATAGGAGAAACTGACATCTAGGTTTATATCAGATTATGCAAGGAAGTTTATTACTTTTAGTTAGATTGTTATCATTAGCACTGCAGCTGTAGGTAGGGGCTCAAGCCCTTCTGCTATTGACTCCTTCATATCCTTTACGTAGAATTATTTTTTTTTTTTAGCAGGTTGACTGCAGTGACTACCCTAAGCCTGCCTGCACTCTTGAATACAGGCCTCTCTGTGGCTCAGACAGCAAAACATACAGCAATAAGTGTGACTTCTGCAATGCTGTCATGTATGTACAAACATGAATCACATTTGTGTTATCAGTTCCCTCCCACAAGCAAAAGTTTGTAGGTACTGCTTTCCTTGTTTGCTGACCAGTGTTGCATTATGGATTTGGGGCAGGAGAGATACCAGCCATCATGCCAACTAATCTTTTTTGTTTTACATTAGAGCATACAGTGAGCTAGGTCTGGTGCATTAGTGTGAGTGGCTTGAAGACCATTAACTTTAATGGAATTTTTCTTGCATGTTGCAAAGAAAATTAAATTTGATGTTTCATTATCGTTTCTCCCAAAATATTTTCAGTCTTAAGAACAGGCTAAATAATTTCCCTCATCTCTTAATAATCAAATAGCTAATGGGACTCTGAGTCTACAAGTTCTTTGGCTCTGGGGCCGAATCCTATGTGACGCCTACTCTGGGAGCCAAGCAAAAGGACAGAGCATGCAGGGCTCTGTGTCTAATCTGTTCTTTCCTCTCCTTGCTTTCAGGGACAGCAATGGGACTCTCACTTTAAGTCATTTTGGAAAATGCTGAGTATAAGTGCTGAGAGAATTCAACACAGCATCCCCACTGGCAAATCCCAGCTAAAGATCTCACCTCAGTTCATCCTGCCCTCTGGGGAATTCAGCTCACTCCTGATTTTCTTTCTCAATAAACTGCATCAGCAACATTTCTTTGTCCTGTTTCATGTGTTGTCTCATGAAACATTTTCTTCTGATTTTTTGAATGGTGATGCCAGGCTGAATAGGTTATGTGCTCATAGCTCTGGGGTATAACAAGAAAAACATCCTGCTCCCTTCCCTCTCATAAAAGGCAGAAAATTAAATACAGATGCATAAACCTTAGAGCTGTGTGTCTTTGCACATAACGGATAGTCAGCCTACATTAATGTTCAGACCCTTTTAGATATTTGATGTTGTAAAGGGCTGAAATGCCACTCTGAAGCAATGACACCAGCTGATCTTTCCTAAGGCATTTCTGGTGCACTTTCCCTGTGCAGGCCTGATCTGCAAAACCTGTGCAGACTGGTGGTGGTGTCTGCACCAAGAGCTGGTCCCTAGTGTCCTGAGGACTGTCCTCACCTGAGCATAGCACTCTGCAAAAGCAGTCTCTTAGCAGAGCCCATATTTTTCAGATACAAGTGGGGCCCTGCCTGTTTGTCCAGGTCCTCCAGATGACTTATTTCTAGGTTTTTCTCAAAATCATCCTTGAACAACCTCCAAGTGTTTTAAGATACATGCCCTCCTAGAGATGGTTCCTGCTCCTCCCTACTTCTCCTTTCTCTTAGTATTTAATAACATAATGTTCTTTGCCAGCCCAGAACATATTTCAGCTGTTTCACAATCCAAGGACAAAGCATCTTTCTGGTTTTTGGGAGCTTGACCTGTCATTGGTGTATTGTCCTTGAAATTTATTCTGCTTTTGTCCTCTGTTGGAGTATTGAATTTCTGGGGTTTTTTTTGATTCACACAAGAGAAACATAAATAAATTGGGCATATTCCTTATAAAAAGTAATATGCTCCATATGCATTTCATCTGGGAGCCAATGGAAGGTGAGTGCTTCTTTTCCTTGATGGAATGAGGTTGTTCAAAAAAAGCAATGCTTTGGTGATAAAACAGAGGATTTATGTTGATATGGGCAGATGGATGAAGCAGCAATTTCCAGATTGGGTTCAACTTTTCTAGGATCCAGGCTAGGGTCTCACATCATTGTCATCATCAGACAATCAGTCCATTACTGCAAATCTAACCCACAATGCTAATGGTTTTCGGGGGAAATATCAATTGTAAATTCTTTATGTATGCCTGTAAAAGTTGCTCCATCTCTTGTCCAGTCCAAGGACTCCCTTCAGTGTCTGTGATGACCTCTTGCTTGCCTTCCTAGTTCACTGCTTTCCTGGTTCTACTCTAACTTAATGATGCTTTATGGGGATGAAGCATGAGAATAAAAGTAGACTTTCCACTCTGGGAGTGGTTCATTCAACATTTTGCTTGTGAAAAAGCACTGCACGTAAATAGGCGCTGATAGGTGTGCACAGAGAAAACCTGACAGCAGCTGCTGCTTAGGTCTGCACAGTCACTCTTTTGCCTGCAGGAATGTTCTAAGGTCCTTCAGAAGGAATCTGTCACATATTTCACTTGAAATAATGAGACAAAGGGTGTATCTAACATATCTAAACTTGTGTGACTCCTGTTCATGAAGAAGCATTCTTCCTGGCTTACTGCATGGATTACCTCTGTCAAGATTGCCACCCCAACAAAACACCAGTTTCTTCAAAACAAGGGTGGGTTAGCTCAATATCAAAAGCATATGAATGTACATATAAGCATGGTTACCACCTGAGGGCAGAATTAAAGCTACATTTGCTGAGAAGAACCCAGGCTCTGCTGTGCAGAGATGCTTCAGTCACCATGAACAAAGCAGGTGTGCTGCTGCTGTTTGCTCTAGCCCTTTACTGCATCCCAGGTGAGTAGCTTTACTGCCTTCTGCTCTGCCTTTGAGTAAGTTCTGGCTGTCTTTAAAACCACAAAAACATCCTCAGTCTGGAGAGAGCTTCATTCTACAAGGACTTATTTACTCCTAGAAAGATAGTGTTGAAAAGACTTGACATCAAAGACTATCACTTATGGGGTAATATTTTAGCAACAGAACTGAGTGGGTAAGAACAACTGTGGGAACAGCTCTACTCTCAGTGCTAGTTTATGCATAATGAAAGAAGTGACATGTACGTGGTACAACCCGGAGACTCAGACATCCAGTATTTAACCTCTGAAATGTTGCAGAAACACAAATTATTTTACTGAATGGAAGTGAAAATTTCTTGTAGTCATCCTGAACTGAGATGCAATTTGAGAGCCTGAACAATTGTAGAAGCTTTATAAAGTTACATCTCATTAAATACTCCTCTTATTTAAGAGCTATTGTGGCAATGCATATAGGATGCTACCTCTGTGTAATTTATGACTCAGCTTTATGACCCTGTATGCCTCAACAACATGCTTAGTTTTGTGTACATGTCCTGCTTCATCCTTTGAACCACAGAAAATGCATTTTTCTTTTGTTTTGTACAGACTTCTCTATCTTGGCTGTAAACCTCATTAAAAATTGTATATCACAGAATCAATGTTGTAAACATACAGTATGGTATGAAATATTGCCTGAAATCCTGTTTTTCTAAGCAGACATTTGCTAACAAACACCGAATAGAAAATTGCATATTCTGGGCATGCATCTACAATTTTTTTAAATTTTAATAGAATGAATTAATTGCATTTGTATCGTATTTCCTCCTTTTTTTTTGTGTGTGTGTGTGTGTGTGTGTGGGTTTTTTTGTTATGTTTTGGTTTTTTGTGGCGTTTGTTTGTTTTTTGTTTGGTTGTTCTTTTTTCTTTTTTTTTTTTTTTCTTTTTTTTGGTTGTTGTTGTTTTGTTTTGTTTTTTCCCCCCAGACACTGATGCACTGCAGGTAAGGGACAGATCTTTCCAATTTTGACCATTTCTTTCCTTAAAGCAGTTTCCATATAAATCCTTACTAATCATATTGTCATTGAGCATTTGAAAATCCTGAGTCACCCAGCTGTCTGAACACTATTTGCCACAGATATTATTGGGTGAAATTGCCATTTTCATCTGTTGATGGTTTCAACAAGTAGTACAGTATTTGGTTTGTGTCCAAGTTTGTGTCAGTGTTTCTGCAGCAGCATTTACACTGGTTACGTGGGCTCTACATCACTGGAGGCAATGTACCATCATACTCATGCCCTGTCCCAGGGCTTTTTCTTAGCATCTGTTGCTGGCCAGTACTGGGAGGGGAGGGCTTAGGGTGTGTGTGGGGTCTCCTAATGTCACTTACCTTATGTATATGTTGTTGAGAGCTTTTTTGTAAACATACATTGCACCTATCTACAGGACTACTGCAGTAGCTACCTGATACCCAGTGTTGCCTGTACTATGGAATACATCCCACACTGTGGGTCCAATGGCGTAACATATTCCAATAAATGTTTATTCTGTAATGCATTTCTGTATGTATGAAGATAAATCTCTTCACCAACTAAATTAGCTTAAACTAACTAATCATTCTTGGAGACTGGTTGGAGAAATAATGTTATTTTGCGGTTGCCCGTTCTCTTACTAACAAGGGTCAGTTTTTTACTGGGATAATTTGCCAGTAATTATTTTCTTTCGGGTTAGTAGAGTTCTTAATTTTCCTGTTAAGTAATTGTTGAAGCACTTTCTTCTGGCAAATAAAGTCTATTTCCTACAGACTATTTGTTCTTCCTTTAAATTAAGTCTTTATCTTGGCTTTGAATATTAATAATAAAAGGAAATAGCTGGAATAGTGTTCAGAAGTTTTCTCTTTTGGTTAAGTTCCTCTATGAGATATTCTTCACCAGAGGGAGAGACAAGCAGTAAAAGCCCAGATGTTCTGTCTCTGAAGTACAGATTTCTTTCTCTGCAGGAAAAGCCATCAAACTCTTCACTTGAGCTGTCTTGGCATGTGTTAATTTCTCAACAGGGTTCAGCTCAGAAAGAGGAATCCTCCCTGGTGACGTTCCCTTAGATAGGGATACTCCCCTTAAAGCCTTGTCCTGAACCTTGAAAGCTCCTGATGAATCTTGAAACCTCTGCTTAATAAAAATAAATAAATAAATAAATCAATCAGCATTTATGTCTTGCATTAATAATATGTCTCATTCTGGTTTTACTTAAGATGTTGCATGATTACATCACTGCAACACTCTTGGGGTGCAGGTATAAACAATCAGATTACAGGGAGAGGGAACAGATTGCTCTGATCTACAAAGAAATCAACTCCAACTGCAAAGGCTGGGGGTAGATCTTGAGAGCTGGACATGCATCTTGGTGCAATGCTCCAATCAATTCATTCTGCTGAGGGTGTTTTGGAGAGACCCCGGTGCTTGACTGAGAACTGTCTGCCTCCCTAATGCTGCTGCCAAATACCTGCTGCCTCATGTCTGCATTACTCTATGGTAAGTACTTCACGACTTTGGCAGCATGTGAAGGAGCTGAAGCAAACCTGAACATACACATAATTAGAGACAGTCCCAAGACTGTTGCACCTGGGGGTGTTTTGTGACTGCTCTGCAAAACCTATGGACATACAGAGGGTCTTACTGGGACAGGGAGCTGCTCATCCCTGTTTCAGTTTCCAGGGTTAGCCCCAATTTGTTATGCCCACAAGAAAAGTGGTGAAGAAGGGCAGTTTTCAGCTGAATCTCTTCCCCTTGCAAGCAGGACTGGAAACACACCTTTAGGTGAGAGAAGGAAGCCCTTTTGCAATCCACTCTGCTTCCCAAAGCAACAGGACAGGATGTTCATCCTGGAGAAGAGAAGGCTCCAGGGAGACCTAACAGCCACCTTCCAGTACCTGAAGGGAGCTTACAGAAAGACTGGAGAGGGCCTGTTTACAAAGGCCTGTAGTGAAAAGATGAAGGGTAATGGTTTTAAATTAGAAAGGAGAGGATTTAGATTAGAAATAAGGACGAAGTTCTTTACCACGAGAGTGGTGGAGCACTGGAACAGGTTGCCCAGGGAGGTGGTTGAGGCCCCATCCTTGGAGATATTCACGGTGGGGCTTGAGGGAGCTCTGAGCAAGCTGCTCTAGTTGAGGATGTCCCTGCGCTCAGCAGGAGGGTTGGACTAGATGACCTCTAGAGCTCCCTTCCAACCCAGACATTTCTATGTTTATTCTGGGCAGGCAGATACTGGCTGGCTGTGTTCATGTTTGCAACATTCATTGCTGCAGGGTATTATAGAAAACCAGTGGGCAATCAGTCCTAACAGACTTGGTGTTCAGAGGACTTCTAGCAATCACCACCACAGCCATTTCTTCAGCTTACCCACCACTTAGCTGCTGCTTGTAGGTAATTACGTCAACTGTCACATGTAGAGGATCCTTTGAGATTCTTCAGCCTCTGGAAACCTCAGCTGATGAAAGCAAGGGCTCAGAGTCACAGCGTTAATTTATTATTCATTAACAACAGAGTGCTGGCAGTGTGGCATGCTGCACAGGCAGTAGTCTCACAGTCAAATAGTTAATGATCTTAAGTGACTATGCGTCACTTGCCAGAGACTGGAGAGAACAGCTCTCTGAAGGGAGACAATTTATTTCCCAAAGACATGACTCTCTGCAACCATTTAGTGCCAAGTCCCTTCCTGGAGCTGTAATGTCCCTCCTGTGAGAGGGAGGTCTGGGTGGGGGAATGTATTTCACTGTCAGGTGCAATTTTTTAGGACCATGATGAATTGAGGGTGTGGGAGGTACTGCTGGGGGTGAGTGGCTCAGGGGTTTCATGGTCCTTCTTGTCCACTGAGTGAGGGAGCTGGTGGTAAGAGAACATCAGTCTCAGCACTTATTTTCTTTCTTGGGGAGCACCAGAGAGGATGAAGGTGGTCTTTGGGAGTCATTGTCTTAGAGACAAGTGGAACTCCCAGTCACACTCAAGATCCCAGTGGTCCTCAGAGGGCATCTTCCAGAGGCTGTTTCTACTAAATCCACAAGGATTTAGGAAAATCCACCAGGCAGCTGAGGGGAAACTGTGAGTAGAAATGGATGGGAAGAAGTCCTCTACCATGATGCTGAGTCTTTATTCAATAGAGTAACCAAGGGCAAAGCAGGAACCAGAAGCACCCCAGATCCCCTGCTCCATGGGGGGGCAGCTCCTTAGGAAGGAAAGGAAGATCTTTTTTTTTATGGGTACCTCATTGGAAATAATTCTTTTATTACTGCTCAATAAAATCCTGCCACAACAACACCTCTCACCATTACTAATCTAACTCTCCCTCCAGGAAATTCAAGGGAGGAAACATTGTCTGCCTGCTGAGGTATATTACAGTACAGTTCTTTAAGCAGTACCTCAGCACTTTATGTCATTATCTTATGTTTGTGAATTTAGGAAATGCCATTCAATTACCCCAGAACCTGATTAACACATTGCATGTACTTATTTTGTTCTGCTCTATTTTATAGCAATGCTTCTGTTTTAGTGTATTCTTCTACTTGTTGCTGGCCAAAATGTACCTCAGGCCAGTCTAGACCTTTCTGTTAATGCAGTTTCTTTCTGACGCTTCATTCAATATAAATGGTTTGTTACTATGTTCTTTCTTGATGTGGATTAAAAAAAAATGTTTAAAAAGAAAATTACTTGGAGATGTCGTCTGGGGGGCTGGTTGTGTCAGAGCTATTGCAGTGAGGCTGAGATTCACTGAGGGATTGCAATGTGCAAGGGATGGATCCTCAGCCTTCTGCTGTTAGTATGCAGCCCCCAGACAGTCAAATTATTCCAGACACCCTTGCCTGTGATATCATCTGTGCCTAAAAGGCTGGAGATATGCAAGCAGCAATCAGATAGCTGAATTACAAGGAGAAATATTAGATGAGTGTGGCTTAGAGCAGGGGCTTTGCTTGCAGTAAATTGAATTCAGGTTCTAGTAGAAGATCCAGTCCTGCCCCCATGTGCAGAGGTCTGGAAACAGCAGCCTGGTTTGGGGAGCTCTTGTAGTGTGGCCACATCTCTCTGGTCAACGACTAAGAAATGCAGTTTGCATTTGTCTCTGCAGCATCATGGACTGGAGCACAGGACCACATTAGTCTTGACTATGGTGTGGTGTGTGACAGCAGGTTACGGGAGTGAGGACTGTGATACTGCTGTTGGAATAACAACTCACACTCTTGCATGCACACATCCACCTTTTTTATTTAAAAAAAAATAAATTTACAAGTATCATTGCTCATTGTAGTCAAATGAAACCTGTGACAAGTTTTAAACTAAGGCAGGTACTATAAATGAGGAATGTATTAGGTCATTGTAGATTGGACTTGCTTGAGATAGGGGGTCTCCAGATCAGAGGAAAAGATCACCAGGAAAATACCACTGTTAGGGGAAGAAATAATAGTGGATTAGACACTGGGTGGAATTTCCAGAGCTACTGGAAATTTATGTTAATATCACATCATATGACTACCAATGTTTATCCCATTCATGTGCCCATAAACTTCTTGAATGTTTGCCCTATAGGAACTTGAAATATCAGGAAGAGCTTTATTTAAACATTTGTGTGCATCTCATATTTGTAGAAACTTTAAAATAATCCTATGCTCAATTCTCTACTTTCCTGAGCCCACCATCATGATTCTCTTGAACATCACAGCGGGATTTGGTAGGTGAGTTCATTTTGTCCTTCCCATTTGCAACATGTACATTTCCCAAAGCTCACTCATCCATACATGGAGATGGCTGATTTTGCTTCTAATACCTGTTTTCAACCCATCTGCTGCCCTACAATTACGTCTGTCCCATTCCCTCTGTTTTCTATTAATGGAGCAGCTTGTGCAATCCCATGTCACACCTAGCCCAACAGCTCTTGCTGCCCTGCCCTGCCTGCTACCAATTGTCTACCATCCTTTCTCATAGAAGACCCTGTAGCAGGACTCTTTCCTTGCTTCTCTTTTTCTCCCTGCTGCCCTGTGAAGCAGCAGGGATTACATGAGGAAAAAAACCTGCTTTTGGAGTAATTCTGTCTGGCTACTTAGACCCTCAGATGCGGATCAGAGGGGGATGTCCCCAGAGGACCTAGTTAATCAAAGGGTAGGTGATAGCCAAGAATGAGAATGATGCTGCTCCCTAGCAGATACCCTGCCGTTCCCAACAGCTCCTGACCCACCAGTGTGATTTCATCCTGGCAGGAGAGAGAACCAGAGGAGCAGCACAGTTTCTAGCAACTGGGAATCTCAGATCTGGATCTGGATAAGGAGAGCCTTGGGTCACAGGGCTGAAGAGGAGACCGACTGCATTCCTGTAGCCTCACTAACCACTGCAGAGCCAGCAAGTGCCATCTCCACCAGCAGCTGGCGCAAGTTCTGAAGCCTTATTTTCAGGCTTTGGCATTCTTGGCCCTGGAGAATAACCAATATTAATGCTTCTGTGATATCTGCTTCCCTTCCAAATTTGCTCACAATCAGTTCAAGGAATTTGAAAGTCACGTCACTCAGGATGCTAAGAATACAACTAAAACAGCCTTCAAAGGAACCCTTCAACTTCTGATATTTGTGAATGAGATCCAAATAGCATTACTCATTTATTTTTCAGGAAAATGAATTCATTGATATGGACAGGCCAAATCCTGCACACTCTATTCTGTGACTACAGTTCCCTTACACCTTCTGCTACATTTTTATGATTTATCTGCCCATGCAAAGATTTGAACATCTCCCAGGATAATAAGAAAAACAATTCTGATTTTCTGTTTGAAATTTTGTCTGTCTTTAAGCCACATGTATGAATCAAGCTTCTTCTAAAGAATAAACATGTTCCATCCCTCACTTCTTTCTCCCACTACCTTAAATCAAAAATGTATTATTTTATGCAATATTCCGTATTTGGTTTTCCATACACTTGCAATAGAGTTTAACCACTTAACAGAACCTAGCACATTCTTCATTTATCTTCCCTAAAATAAGACTTTCATCTGACACTCTAAATTTAATGCCCTGGGATAGAGGGGGAAGCCTAAGGACTCACTTCTGTTTGCAGCTGCTGCAAAATTTTATTGAATGCCTTTGCTATTAAGAAGCCCATTTCACCTTCAGAGAATATCACTCACTTGCCATTAAGAGGAAATACTATCCCAGTCCAGAGTTAAGGCTACTTATTCTCAGCATTTCTTAATCAGGCTCATATTCATTGCCGATAGATTAACAGCACATGCTCCTACATAGAAATGTCTTATAAAGTTCTGAAATTTTAGGTTATGCTTTCCTCTTGTGATGGTGATTTCCTTCCTGTTGGTGAGAAATCCAGTGTACCAGGAAACTACAGGAAAGAGTGTGGACAGATTAATTGAGTCCTCAACATCTTTAAAGTACACTGATGCCTGCCAAACCTGAGATTTTTATGTCTGTAAAAGCTTAGGGTGTCCCATGTTGCTGTCTCCCCCATTTTAGTGTACCGTGCAAATCTCCTGGAGCTCAAATACTGTCTAGCGTATAGAATATGGTGTGCACAAGTTCAAACACTTCCAACAAATGGACGTTTTTTTTGCTTTACCAACTTCCATACGTAATTTCACAACATCTACTATTGAGACAGTGCTCTTGTTTGGAAAGTACAAATCACTCATTGTTAACAAGCTGGGTGTAGCTCACATTTTTGTTTAATTCTTCTGGCCTTCTCTCTAACAAACAAGTATTCTTTAGAGCTCAGCTCAATAATCAATACAATTTTCCTAGTTTACAGAGCAAATAATTACTTTCTGTGATGACTTCACAAGGTTGGGGAAATGTGTATATATAATGCGGAGATAGAAGTCTGAGAACCATCGACTGAACTCAGCAGCAACAGATTTACGAGTAACCAACTATACAACCACCTCTGCTATGAAGACAACAGGGAGTGTTGCCCTTCTTGGGCTAGTGCTTCTCAGCTGCCTTTCTGGTAAGTTGTTTCTTTTTTTTTTTTTTGTTAGTCTATGCTAGTATCTCTAGTCCTCCTGAACCTTTGCCTATGTATATATCTCCTAAAGGAAAGTTCAGCCTTTTGGCAATGTGATGATTTAGTAATATGTGGGCTCTCTTTTAATGAACTTTATCCTTGTGTAGATAAATACGATAAATAGGTCGGATATACTTGTCTGATTTAAGCTTATTAGCCTTAGTGGGGATAATAGTGCTGCAAAAAAAATAGTGCAAGAAAAGTTTATGTCTTATTACTTCTTTAGTGAGTCAAAATTTCTGGTTTCACAAATAATTGACTTTTTAAGTATATAGCTTCTTGTTTACTTGGAGTTGATAAAAGAAGTGGAAAACCAATTGCTTCTTAGTAATGAGAAAGTGTATTTGGTTACTCTGTTGGGAAATTGATGATTCTAAAGGATTTTTAGTCAAGGACATTGTATGATTTTTATGGTTTATAATCTCTGTTTTTATTGTAGATACCGTTACTGCTCGATGGGTGAGTAGTAGATCTTCTTTGTCATTTAGTCTTGCTTTCTAAGTTTAGATGAATAATTCATACTCTGTAGCCCAGGGAAGGTTTGAGGGAGAAAAAAAGGAGAGTGAATGAGAAAGGAAGAAGGAAGGGTACCCATAGTACTATACCACTTCTTTCCCCTGAAATAAAAAAAATCTTTATCAGAGAAAGATAATTTACCATGTTGATGTTAAAAAAAGACAGCAATAAATAATGTAGAGTGAGAGTCAGCACAACATTGAGTGCCAGCAGAAAATCTATACAACTATTGAATAACTGCCTAAATATCCTCACTGTCTTGATTCCCCAAGGAATGACCATTTTTACCTGTAATTATTGCCAAAAGTACTAAAAGTCTTAATAGCAGGAAGGTGACTTTTTATGCTATAAGAAACATGGTATACTTTGTTCATGCTCTTCTTTACCACAGAGGAACAATAGAGAAAAAAATGACCAACAGTAGTCTTCCAACTCAGTTAAAACATGATTAACACACGAACACTTGTCTCTTCACTTGGAGAAATGACAAGTCCTCTTTAACAGGCTGCCTGCACCAAATACCCATTGAGTGGAGGATTACTAGTTGCCTGTCCCCGCAACTATGAACCTGTCTGTGGGACTGATGGGGTGACCTACCCCAACGAGTGCACCCTCTGCAAAGAATTATTGTGAGTATAAGGTCTCCTGATTACTTACAGTTCAAGCAGCAGACAAAAGTCTCTGGGATTGTGACTAATTGAGGGGCGGACTCAATTTTTCATAAGTTTCTGTCTTCCCTAATGCCCATGACCTGCCATGTCCAAGCTCCTGAATCTGATTAACTGTTGGGGCTTTACAAGTGGACAGACTTAATGAGTGAGCTGACTACATGGTATGAACAGATGAATCCTTCCTTTCCTTCTCTCCTTCTAGCCGTAACCGAGACATTGACAAGAAGCATGATGGAAGATGTGTTGAGGTATGGCCTGAGATTGGTTCCTTCTTCTGCTGCACTGAGCAGTAGTGGGTGTAGATATGTCAGAGAGCTAGACAGAAGCCTTGTCTTGGATTAATTCTGTATTGAAACCTCACAATTTCACTGTCAGATATTGAGTGAAAATTAATTTTAGATTTGCAAGAATTGTTTTAAAATTTTGTTTGAACAGTTATAATCAGAGAGTTTTAAAATGTTATCTTGTGTATAACACCAAACTTAAGAATGGAAACTTCTGATTTCAAAAATTCTTCAATGTTATCCAAACACTTCTCTTTAGACTCAGACGTAAAGGCTTGTTGAAGCTAAGAAATTCCCAAAGGAAGTTTGAATTTTGACTAAATCAAAATTTTCTAACACAAAAAGTTATTCTATCAGAACATTTATCATAATGATTGTTTACTAATATATGGAGCTGCTCTGGAGTGGAGAAGTATCTCTATTTTTAGTTTAGAGAGAGTAAAGAAACACTGGCTATGCAATTTAACGTAATACAGTGAATTCCATTTATTGCACTCAGAGTAACTGCAAAAACACTGAGGTGAGCATAAACCCCATTTTCTAGTGGCATTGACATTTTGTGGCTGAAGTTGCTGTCTCATAAGGCATCTTAGGTAAAGATCCTTCTGCGTGGCATTCACGGTGAAAATCCCAAAGACAATAGGGATGAAGGCCATCCCAAAAAAATGAAGTCATGCTCTACCCATGTGCAGGATTTCAACTGTGTGTGCTCTTTCAACTCCACCATGCTGGGTCTGGAAACTCCTCTCCCCTTGCAGCTCCAGGGAGAGGGGAAGATGTCTCTTGCACCATGCTCCATTACACAAGACTGACGCAAAGGGAAACAGAGATTAAAATTTTATTCTGTCACTCTTTCAGATCGACTGTACTGGCTACTTTAAATCAAGCAGTGGTCGGGCAGTCCCCTGCACCATGGAGTACATGCCCATCTGTGGCACCAACGGGGTTACCTACTCAAACAAGTGCAACTTCTGTAATGCTGTGGCGTAAGTGAAGGGGCTGGGTCATGGGAGGGTTTCCTGGATCTGTAGGTAGTCATGTTGGTATTTGGGGTGTAATGAGGTAGTTTGACTTGTGAAGTGTTTGTGCTGTGCTCATTCATTCTCAATTCACTTTCTTCCCAAAGGAATGGACTTGACTTGAATGTGCGCTATCATGGACCATGCTCTGAGCTTCCTTCAGAGAAAGAGGTAAATTTAAGGTGCACTTTTAACTGTTGTTACAGTATATTTACAACACAAATTCACAAATTCCGTGTGGCTTGTGACCATCCACTTTCTGTATGCTTGCATCTGCTAAACCAAAGCATCCAGTGGGAGAGCCAGCCTGGAAATATCAACATGGTCATTTCACTATTTATAATAGTATTAGACTTTTTTGCCTGCACTTTCTCCTTCAGGCTGAGTTTGCAGACTTGCCAGAACAAAAGAGCCCTGCACCTGAGATATGCTTTGCCGTATCATAAACATTAAATAAACATAAAGTATTCATGTAGGAAAATAAACAAAAGCCTTAAAATGTGTTGTTACTCCATTACTAGCAGATTGACTGCAGCGAATACATGGGCAACAATCGCATCTGCACTGCTGAATATAACCCTCTTTGCGGCTCCGATGGCAAAACTTATGGAAACAAGTGCCAGTTCTGCAATGCATTTTCGTAAGTATGGAGCTCACCATGTAGCCATGAAACCAGAGGAGCCAGAGCACACACACAGCACAGCAGCTGCTGTGGAGGGCCCAGAGTGCCTGTTAGCCCCTTGGTAAATCCATTGCTGCTCCACGTTCCTCTTCTGGTGCTCATTCCTATGTCAGCCCACCAAGCACTGCAGACCTTAAGCCTGAGTGAGTCTTCTCCTTCCCTTGCAATTAAATCCAGATCCCTGTTTGCAGGCTCACAGAGTTGCTGTTTCCCTCCTTACAGAGTGATTTAAACTCTGACTGTAGGATGTGTCCAAAATTATCGGGTTTGTCCCAAATCTCTTTCACTTGAGAAAGTATGTAACCTGGGGAATGAGGAAAGAGGTGAAACATTAAGTGAATTGCTTTATAACTTGGAGAACACAAGTGCAGTGGCTTATTTGGGTAAAGTTAGACTATAAAAATGAGATCTATGTCTGTAATTTTGGTCTCCCTCTCTCTTTTCAGGAGGAGCCGGGGAACTCTGCTGCTCAAACACAGTGGCCACTGCTGAGCGCTGGAGTTTTACCATTCACCCTGATTTTTCCCTTACCCATCTTGCAATCAATCACGCTCTTCCCTGCTCCCTCGACTGTTGACCATTGGTATCTGCTTTGATTGATCAATAAAATAAATGCAGCCACTCTCTTTGCCATAGACTGTTTTTTGTCTTGGTTGTTTTGTTTTTTTTTTTTCAGCACAGGGGTAATGGTCTTCAGGCTTTTAGGTACTTATCTGTCAGGCAGAAGAAGTTGTGAAATAGACCACAATGAAGGGCAAAGCTAACGCCCATCACACACCGGCCCAAACCCTCATGAGAGTACGTCACTCCATACCAAACCATTAGAAGGGAAACCAAGCTGCTATAAAATACTGCTGCTTCCCTAATTTCAGTGTCTTATAGAGGGTAAATGGATTTTTCTTTGCAACAACACCGAGTCTTGGAGGAGCTAGTCCTTTTAGGGACCCTAGCATGGGAGGGAATGGCCCAGGGGAAGTGCTAAAGAGAAAGGTGGCCATGGTCAGCCCTACTTGGCCACACCTGGGCAAGGGGCAGGTCTGGCAGTGCATTATAAAAAGGAGGCTTATGGCAAAGGGAGGAGGCTATCTCATAGGGAAGAAAATTAGGAACTGCTCCTCCCTTAAAGGGTGTGTTCATCAAGACTGTGTTGATCAGCAGAAAATTGCAGCAAGCTGGGCAAGGCTGTAATGAGCCTAATGAGAACCCCAGAAGAAATTAGACTGGGCTTGTGCTTTCAGCCTCTCTGAGAAAAGATCTGAAAAGTTGTACTTATGGTATTTAAGGCAGAGGTAGGACAGGGGAGCCTTCAGGAAAAGGTCTTGGATTTTCTAACCCTAGGAAAGAAGGGACAGAAGATGTGCTGGTAGCTCTAAGATGCTTTCTATATTGGGAAAAAAAGGTATGGAGATATCATCTTTGTGGGAGCTTAAAGAGTGCACTGGAGGAGTGGTGATATACGTGAATGTTCGTGATGATGTGACATCTTTTGGGGTGAGTCAAGGAGTTAATATGCAAACAGCTCAGGCAAAAAGTCTTAAGTGCCATGGCTCACAATCACTTCCTCTTCCCTTCTCCACCTGTCATTCCCTTGTTATGTAGCAAGAATATCTGCTGTTAAGTCTGATATGGAGGACAAAATCTGTGACTTCCAAGTTTTGTTTGGGTCTTGTAAATAATTTCTTGACCAGGAATTTTGTAGGTGTTTCCCGACAGAAAATAAGAGGCTTGTCCTTCACCTTGTACTAGCACAGAACAGCTGTCCTAGGAAAAGGGAGGGAACTTCTTATTTTCAGGTTGCTTTCTTTTCTGTTAGTACAGGCAATATAAATCATATCATGCCTTTTTGCTTGCTTTTAAGATAAATTGGAGAGTCATGAGAGCCGTCACTGCTTACCTGCTTGTGTGTGTGATAAATAATGAAGGAATAGTCTAAGTAACTAACTAGTGGATGTGAACAGAGACCTGTCAGCATAGGACAGCTCTGCTATAATTTCTTCCCAATCAGGAGGTTTATAGGGTGGCCACAGACTAACAGAGTTTTGGCCATAGCAGGAAATGGTCTTCAGCAGGCTCCTACAGTGAGTTTCTTCTGGAGTGGTAGTTTCTGCCTGAGGAAGCTAGATACTTACTGGGGAGCTCAGAAGGCTTTAGACAAGCTCAAAGACCTTCTCACCTATAGGGAAAAAGAGGGCAAATGGCAATTTGGGTATATGGCTGTATTCTAGATGCCTTATGAGCCTCTAAGCAAGAAGTGTTTAGAAGATGTAGGCTTGTATTACATAAGGCTAAACACTGGTGCAGCACAGAGAGGTACTGTCCAATTGGACTCTGAAGCAAGGTCCAGGTGCCCTTCTTCTGTTTCTGGTTTTCAAAGAAGTCTGAAGGACAGAATTTTCTCACCTACACCAGCAAGTAGCCTGTTTCAGATGTTACAAAGAAGTGAAAAGGGGTAATAACGCTAATCACCTGGTTGGTAATTCAGTTTCATCCCCTCCTCAGCCCAGAAGGGATTGGTCCCTGTGGTACATTTGCTAAGGCTTTAGCCAGTCAGTTATGCTGCAGCAACCAACATGTTTGGGTAGATAAAGGACTGAGGCATTAAGGCTGCGGTTGTGAGCAGTGACGTATGAAACTAGAAAAGGCAAACAAGTAGTGCTGCAAGTGGCAGAACTAAGCGTGGTTTTGGATGGCGCTGCAGCTGACTGACTTGATAACTAAATTATATGAGAGGCTGCACTGTGAGCTCACCCTCAATAGACATCTGAGAATTCACCTGTCAGTCGCAGTTTCTCTGCTGTGTGGATGTTAAGATGTCTAGCAAGCTGTAAACTCTAATGCTTCTCAGATGTAGGGCATTCATAACATTGTTCTCCTGCAGAAACTCTCTCCCTTGCTCACTGAGGACATTAGTAACATCTTTCCTCTGTTGCTAGGAAAATGTATTAAAATGTATTCTTTTAATTTTTTTTCACTCCCGTGTCGCAATTGGTTGGAAATTGCTGCAGATTCAAAATTTACTGTGAGAACTAATAAACAGATATATGTGTACACATTGCTCTCCTAAGGCTTGTCTCCTTAGGAAAGCATACTAAAATTTTAAGCTTATTCTTATCTGAATGAGATATTTTGCAAATGGTGCAGCTGAAGACAAATCCTTGCACAGATCTAGCTGGAAATAGAGCTCAGGTCTCCCAATTCCCCATCAGATTCACTTCATTACCACTTGCAGTGGGAGCAGAGTCCTAACATATGTTTGTGAGTGCAAAAAAGTGGAAAACATTGACAGCTAGAGTTTAAATAGTTCAGGGAGGAGAGTCAGCAGTCCTATTCGGGACTGTGCACACAGCTATAAGAGCATGTCACATTGGAGCACTTCTCCACCCCAACCCAACAAATTTAGAACCATCTTCAAAAATAGACAGGGAACAACGTATAATTGGTTTCACAGACAACACATTCTCATGCTGTGATTTATTTCGTAACGTCTAGTGAGTGTCATCATGCTGCACTCAAAGCCTTGGAGCTGGCATTCAGTGAGGGCCCAGAGAATGAAAATTACCAGCTTCCCTGATGAATCACCGCTTTGAAAATTCACCCTTGTGAGAATCTTGTGACTATTTAGAAGAAAAAAAAAAAAAAGATATTACAAGCCTGTCTATCACTCATATAATTAGCCCTTTCTAGGTTTGATGTGGACAGGGCAGCATTCCTAAAGCACTATAAATGTGGTCAGGTCCAATAATGGCTTTAGAAATGAAGTGGAGAAGTTCTCACAATTAAGGTGGGGAATGAGGACAGCTACGGATGGACACATAAATACACAGAAAGGCAGGTCTGTGTGCACACTGTGGGTTCTGGTGCTGAGACAACACCTCCTGCACAGATCACTTCGCTTGGACTAAAGAGCTACCTGCAGCATGAAGGCAACAGGTGCCTTAGTGCTTCTCAGCCTGCTGCTGCTCTCTTTCTTCTCAGGTAAGTGATCTTTTCCCTAGCCTAGGAAAAAAAAAAAAAATCCCAAAAATCTTCCCCGATGACAGCAAACTTTAGAGAGCCTTGATCACCAGATAACAGACTTGAAGATAAAGCTGAGCAAGTAGGGAATATCTACAGGACTTGCTCACTTGTATGACATATTTCCACTCCTCATGTGCCACTGCAGTGAATAACGCAGTAGAGGTGTTACTGGGAGACAGAGCAAGCAAATTCTAAGCAGGTCTTGCAGCAAATGTACCAAAGCAGAACATAATTACGAATTTTTGGTACAAATGTTCACTGGAGAGTTTTGCTGAACCAGTTAGAGAAGAAACTCATTCACCTCAGGGTCATCAGCTCTTGTTTTGATCCTAAGCATCTTGGTATTGGTGTTTTCCTTGGAGATGTGGAAAAGTAATTAGATGAAAGTTTCAGCTTTCATTTATGTTGCAGAGGAAAGCTTGAAAATTAAATTCAAATGTCCTCAAGGAGTCAGAACAAAGAGGGCAAATTAAAAGGATTCAGCATTTATTTATCTGGAGATTTACACATCTCTCTGATGATCTGGGAAAACTGAGTGATGATTTTTGAACATATAGGTCACATCAAAATTATCAATTGATTGCATCCAACTGACCCAGCTCTGCGAGGTTTGTGGCAACAGTTTTTGAAGAATGTGCAGAACAAGAATTATTTATACTTGCTTTTCCGTGAATAATTTGAATAAAGAATTCACTTGAGAAAATTGCAAGCAGTGCATGGAGAAAAGAGGTGAATTACTTTGTACACATTATTCATTATGAAATATTCATCTGTCTCTAATTGAGTCTTAATTGGGACTGGGTTCTGTCAGAGTTCTGCAGATTCCTTCCAAGGCCAGGCAGAATAGCAGCAAACTCTGTGATCGCCTATAAAATAAACTGATGTCAAGAGACATCATCACAAAGTCTTCTGTAGCCGCATGTAATATTTATAAAAACTATCTAATGAGCTATTTTGTAAATAACATGCAGATAGCCATAACAGCAACTTTACTAATAAGGCAGCCTAGCTTAACCTGAGGACATGAGAAACACACCAGTGCCAGGGATAAAACACCAAAGAGCAATACAATTGGCACAAGAAATAGGTTGGATTGATGGATGATGGTCTAACTGACTGAGGATTGGGTGGGATTCCCAAGGTGTGGGGGCCTGAGTGTAGGACAAGGTCACAAGGCAGTGACCCCAGTCGGTAGGTATAGCCTTGCATCTAAATCTCTGCTGCCCCACTGCTGTGTGAGATGCTGGGTATTTGTCCCACAGTGTTGCGACCCAGATGCTGCAAATCTGCATTCAATCCACCCTCAGCATCAGGGTCCCCCACAGAGGCATTGCAGCATTGCTCTGTCCCATAGTTCTGACTCAACCTAAGCGCCTGACTGCAGTTTTTTGCAGTGAAGAAACATAAAGAGGATGGACTGATTAGCTTCAAGTCCAGAACCTGTGGTTACAGTAGGTATTTTTACACTCTTACTGACTGGCACTGCCTGTTCTGCTCTGTATCATCCCATGACGTCTCTTTGTATCTTGCCCAGGATGAACTTGTTCTGGAAGAGTCTTTGGGCTGTACTGTGCTGAGGATGGCTGTACAGCTGACCATGGGGTCTCATCTTCCTTCTCCATGGTACGCTCCTGTTAGCAGTACCAGCTGTTGTTCAGAGGTGCAGGAGCCTAAAAGCCTTTAAAGTCAATATAGCTTTAAAATCTCTGGTGAGAGCAGCTCCAGATCCGATATGGCAGCTCGCTTCCCAGGGAGTGGCTGCCTTCCAGGAGATTGGGTTGTGTGTCTGAGGTGCAGTTAGCAGCTGAATGACTGATTACATGGTATTTTAGTAACATTTTTCAAAAAAGCAAAATACTGAAAAGCAATTCAGATAATGTATTTCCTGCCCCCTCCTCCACCATGCAGAATGACAGAGTAGGAAAAACCTGGTGTATGTTCTACTGTGGTTTGCACAAATGGTTTGTGACTTTAGTTCAGACTCTATCAGAAAATAATGCTGACGTGTAAAATCTCTGGGTTTTTATTTCTTTTCTTTTTCTCTCTTTTTTTTTTTTTTTTTTTTTTTTTTAATTCCAGATGTAGCAGGTCAAGACATTGAAGAGGTTAGTGCAGCTCTTTCTGCTTACTGAATCTGCATTTTTCTAGAGGAATGATTTTGTGATCAAGATGTTGGTGTATGGTAAACACATTTTAATGTCTGCTGGGAGCAGGTGGGTCCTTCCAAGAAGTCCCAACTCTTTGGGTTGTTCACCATTGTACTGGGGATGTTATGTGTGGCCACACTTGGAAGCAGACCAGGGAAATAGTAGGTTGGTTTCCCATGATGCTTCCCATGATTATGTCTAGGGTACTTTCACAGAGTTGCACAGCACCTCTTTGGTCCACAAAACTGTCCAATCTTCTATTTAAACAAATGGACTATTGAGAGTATTTTGTCCCCACTAACAATGTCCATCGCTGGGACTTGTCCAGAGGCAAAATACTTGTACATTTCCTTCTGCTGGGAAGTCAGAAAGCTCAGCAAGCTCCAAGCTGAGGGCACCATTTCACAAGATGCATGAAGCCATGCAGCAGTGGGCTAATGATGACAAAGGCCTGAAAGAGCATCAGTGCTGAGTCTTCTCCTACATGCCTAGGCTAACCCACTACTGTCTTTGGGAGATCAAGACTTCTCCTAAGTGACTACAGTTTCCTTCCCCAAACATAGGGAAAAAATTCTCCTGAAACATTGCTTCTCCTCATTTCTGACAGAGCTTTTTTTTCAGTAAATAGGCAGTGTCAGCATTGCTGCTCTAGTCCTCTTGTCAGAAAAAGCATTTAATCAATTACCTTGAATCCAATTTGGAAAGTGAAAGAAAGGGTATGGGAGTCCTGAAAGGTGGGGTGGTTTTTTTTTTAATTATTCCTTTTGCAGATTTGCAGAGAGTTTATAAACAGAAGTGTGTACTGCACAAGGGAGTCAAACCCTCACTGTGGCACGGATGGCGTCACATATGGAAACAAGTGTGCCTTCTGCAAGGCAGTGCTGTAAGTAAAATCAGAGGGCATTGAAATAACAGAGAGCTGGCTCCATTTCCATGTATGTAATGATGTTTTTCATGGAGGAGAGGCCCTGCATCCAGGTATCCTCTTGTGTGGACCAGTCCCTGAATCATGCCAGGTGGAATATTTCCTTCTTGGAATGGAGCTGTATGAATGCAAGTTAATTTTAATTCATTTCTAGGCTTTTCACACTGCTGGTTGACATGCTGAGAAGCAGCACGAGGCCTGAGAGGCAACTGCATCCTGACTATACCTTCTGCACACTCTAGATTGATGCACATTTCTCACTATATGCCACAGGCTGCAATTCTCACTGCCCACACTTCTGGATACTGAGAAGTGTCTGGAGGAATGCGGGAGCTGAGTTGTGCCAAATTATTCCTGAAAAGTCTGAATGGACTTTGTGGAACGAGACTCAAAATCTCAAAGGAAGAACTTGAGTTTCTCTTTTCCCTGGGCTCTGTCACCTTTTCAGGAGATGTAACAGGAGCCAGCACACCTGGATAGAATGTGTTTTCAAAACTTTATTTTTTCTTAGCAGTCCTTAACATCTGGGACACACTCAAGGCTGCCTTATCCTAGGGGAAATCAGAGAAGAGAAAGGAGAGGAGAAAATGTCTTTGATGTTCCCTGTGAGGCATGCTAGCATGAGTCAGGCGAATGGTCCTGTTTGGACAGATGAGCTCCTTGTCCCACACTGTGCTGTCACACACTGCTTTGTCTAAGTCTGACTTGCTCCTTTTACAGGAGAAGTGGAGGAAAAATAAGATTGAAGCACTTGGGGAAATGCTGAGTCCTCACTGTCACCGAGCAGCAGCAGCTGAGCCCCTGTCAGCAATGGCCGCAGATGCCTGTGCACAGACACAGGAGCAGCTTGCCTTCATCTCCACTGTCTCTGCTCAATAAAATAAAACTCAGCATGACTCCTTGTCTAGATTCCTTTTTCCAATAATACCCAGAAAAGTGCTTTGATACAGCCGTGCTAGAGCCTAATGTGTGGCTTCTCTATTACATCACCCTACTCCTGGGAGGCAAGGCGCTCCCAGTGCTGGAGCAGCAATTCCCACGGTTCCCATGGGCTGTGTCCTCCTGTCCCCAGCAGTCATAGCTCTTCTGTCTTGCCTGACAAATTGGCACATGCTTTCTGGACAGCCAAGCAGCACAACTGCTTGTGGGCTCCTGCCCAACTCTCCCCATCCCAGGGGGTGGGTGACAGCGGGTGCCTTTATTCTTTACCCAGCCTCCGTAGACATGTTCCTTCCTCTCTTGGAGGTTATTGTGGGAGGGTGACAGGAGAGCTGGTGAACAGCGTGACTACATATGCCTCATCTCCTTTGGAAACCAGAGACAAACAAGCTGAGGCTAGGGAATATTGCTCCATTTAAGCCTGCAATAAGAAGATGGCAGGTGGAGGCTGGTTTTAGTCAGAAGCTGCAAGGCTCTTCTTTCCAAATTGGTCTCTTTCTTCTTCCTTCTAAGAGAACGCTTTGTCTTGAAAACTGTGAACTCACTAGCATTAGTTTCCTGCTGCCAAGTGGCTTCTCATGCTAATAAAATTATATTTAGAAGAGCACCAGATTGTATAAAGTGTCAATAATTTAAAAAATTATTCCCTGGAGGAGAAAAGCTGTGGGCTTCCTCTTCCCACCTATAGGATAAACTCTCCCTGAATCAGAGACCTTGATTTTCTAGGCACAAGTATTTTTATTTATTTACAATTTTTAATGCACATAGACTTTATTCTTTATATTTCATGGTGCTCCTGTCTCTCTTCTTGAAGTTGGATGGAAAATCCTTCTTTGTGCAAGCATGAGAATTCTGTAGTCTCTCCCCATTTTCACACAGAAAAATACTTTGTGGCATCCCCTTGTTAAAACATTGGCAGCAGATCAATGGGACATCAGCTCCTTCTTGTTAAACACTTAACTTTCAAAGGGAGCTTTAGATTTTATCATGAGCCTCAGGGGTCAACATATTTTGCAAGCACCTAAAAGCTGAGCATCTAAACCTCTGGACCTTGTTTGGACAGAGCTTGAGCGTTTCCCTGTCATGCCACAATCCACTCTTTGAACTCAATTGGGGTGCAATGCCTGCAAAGAGAGGCCTTAGCAATGCATTCAGCAGACTTAATGCTGGCTTCTCTTCTGATAATTCACGTTTGCCATGCCGATTCTGGCAAATCCTTTGTCATTTGGTAACTTTACAGGCAGCGTGCAGGCGGCAGACAGCCAGCAGTTGGACCGCGCAGGCAAAATTCCGCATTGGCTGGTTTGGAGCTTCTCAGACCAGCTGTCTTTGATCCTGATGTTTTTCCCATGCCAGACTACTGGATGTTGCAAAATCTGCTGCCTCTTCTTGGAAGCAGACCAACCCTCTCTGCGTCCCAGGTTGTACAGCCAGGGGAAGTGCCCTTGTTTGGTTTCAAATTTAAATGTTAATGTTAGCAAACTCAACAGCAAGACATCTGGAACATGGATGAGATTGAGGGGAGCAAGAAGAACCTCCTGACAAGTGGTCATGAAAGACATGTTGGGAACGTGGGACTACCTTCCTCATCAATCCTCCTGCTTGGAACAGATTGACCTCTGCATGTCCTCTCCTACCTGAGTTATCCTGTGATGATCCGTGACAAATGTTATGTGGTTTTGTACCAGCATCAGAGTGCAGGAGCAAAAAGACTCCATCTTTAACATGGAAAGCAACATTTTAATAACAAAGGAGGTTATGGGACATCTTTACACCTGAGATCACACAGAATAGTAAGAGTTGGAAGGGACCTCTGGAGATCATCTAGTACAACTCCACTGCTCCAGCAGGGTCACCTAGAGCATGTTGCCCAGAATCATGTCCAGGCAGGTTTTGGATCTCTCCAGAGAAAGAGATCTCACAACCTTTCTGAGTAGTCTGTTCCAGGGCTCTTTCACTCTCACAGGAAATATTTTTTTTTCTTGTTCAGGTGGAATTTCCCGTGTTCTAGTTTGTGCCTGTTGCCCCTTGTCCTGTTTGCAGGCACCACTGAAAAGAGTCTGTCCCCATCCTCTTGACACCTGCCCTTTAGATATTTATAAGCACAGATAAGATGGCCCTCAGTGACTCCAAAAATCTCACAGCATGTTCCTATATCTAATCCTTTTTTAGTCTGGATGCTGAGATAACAAGGACAAATCACAAGAGAACAGAAACCACAAGTTCAGTATTTGATAACCATCCTGTATTTTGCTCTTTCAGTGCAAATGGCAAATAAAAACAGCCCTGTACCTCTACAGACCAAACCACCACCTCCTCCACTTGTACCAGGGAAGTGGAGAATGGGAATCATCTCCTTTGAGGAAATTATTTCCCCCGGTTGAGGAAGCATCCCAGAACTTCTTCTCCAGAAGAGGCCAAGAGAGGCCAGCAAATGGCACATTGCTGTTTAACTGTGACAGCAATGGTGCTTTGTTGGTGCTGGCTCCGTTCACTCATGGTTTCAGAGTGCTGTGCTCACCTTCCCAGCTGGGCTGATGGGTGTCAGGGACAGGGTAGGAATGCAGCAGTGGCCACAGACAGTCCAGCCTGAACTCCATCTGTGTCTGGCTGCCTTTCCCAGCCACATACTAAACCAGAAACAAAACCTTCAGCCACTAGTCTTACTTTTATTTCCTTCCTCCACCTTTTAAGTCATGTTGGATTTTGTTTGGGTTTTTTATTGACAGCTTTGAAATGTGAGTGAGTCATGATCCATTTGAGATCTCTCTCCTATTAGATAACATGAGCATCTTCACAGCTTTTTCTCTCCCTGGGGAGGAATGGGCAGAGGCTGGGGTGGGATCTGCCCTAGCCCCTCAATCTCTGCCAAGACCTTCCCCTTGCAGCAGAATGAGGCCCCTGTGCTCCCTGCATCTTACTCGATTCCCCTTGGCAGTTAAAATAATGGAAGAATTAAATTTGTGCATGGTTGCTTTTACTGAAAGGAAGCCATTGCTCACAGCTGAGCACCCTCCCGAGCACCCTCCTGTGACCAGCTTATGCACATGGCAGAGGGGAAGGATGTGTCCCTATCTCACAGCTTCACTCTGCTGGTGCTGCAGCTGATACATTACTGTGTCCAGGCTCTTGGCCTGTTTAACTTGTGTGCTCCACCACTTCCTCCTCCTCGCCCGACGCAGGTACGTGTCACTGTCACAACTCATTTGAATCCTCTGTCCTACTTTTTTCCCTTGACATTCACAGTGTTTGACAAGGCTTTTCTAGCTGCCATGGGATGATCATAGGGTGGTGGTACTGACTGCACGCTTCCCACGGCCTGGCTGGTGAGGAAATTTTGGACTTTATTATCATTATGGTTCACCTCTTTTCCCTAAGAAAAGGCAGGATGGATCAGGTTGTAAGAGACTTTGATCTAACCTCCTGTTCATGGCAGGGTCAGTTCTAAAGTCTATCAGGGTGCTCAGGGCTTTTTCTAGACTAGCACTGAAAACTTCCAAGGATAAAGCTTGCACTGTCTCCCTGGGCTACCTGTTGCAGGGTTTGACTATCATCATGGTAAAGAAATTTTTCCTTGTACCCAGTTTCAATCTTTTTGTTTTCAACTCTCTCATCTCCAAGACATACACCACCATGAGGAATCTGGCTTTGTCTGGTTATTAACCTGCTTACAACCTCAATTGCAGGCTGCTCTTATGACCCCCTAAAGCCACTTTCTCACAGCCTGAACAAGACCACCTCTCTCTGCCTCTTATCACAGAGCAAATGATCCATCTCCCAACTCTCTTGGTGGCTCTTCACCAAACTTACTCCAGTTTTTCTATGTCTTTCTTGTACTGTGGCAGAGCTCAAAACTGAATGTAGAAGGGAAGGCTGAGCTATGGGGACAAGATAAAGGGTTGATTTGGCAGTAGGTGGGAGAATTGTAGGAGTATTGCAGGGGACTGAGAAGATGTAAATAGTAACAGTTGCAGTGAGCAGCAGGAGGGTGTCTGTGTGTATTGGGTCCTTTAAGGGTTAGAGAGCAGCTGAGCCTGCTCTGGGGTGAAATGGGTCCCAGATGGTGAGAATCAGCCAACAGTTTCACCCATCACAGTTGAAGGACTTAAATAGGACCCTAGGGAAAACATTGTTCCTGACTCCAGAGTAGGAGAAAAGAGGTGAGGGTGTTGCTTTGGGGTGTTAGAGGGGTTGGGGGGGGGGGATGTTGGGTTTTTGATGTGTTTTTTTTGTTTTGTTTTCTT